>CM054112.1:224632023-224875510 GCA_028673005.1 Tanypteryx hageni | reverse complement strand
ATGTAAAGATTCTATTACTACTATTTGATTGAAGTATGTTATAAATAATTGTCGTTTGTTTTATTAATTACATCTGATTAGGAATTAAATCAGCGAATCAAAAATTTGAAATTTCCTTTGCATCACTACTGGCATATCATTTTTCAGATCTTAGACATTGTACTAAGCCATTAATATTTATCTTTTTTGACATGATTGCATAAATCATAAAGAACACATCTGCCTCACATGTATGCATGCATGATGCGTGCATCTTCCCTCTCTTGTTTTCATTTCACTCATAGAAAATCAGCCACATGTGGTGAATTGATACTCATAATTTTTTCTCAATATTACAGTCAAATGTTGTGTATGACTGTGATGACCTTGACCCATGAAAGATGGTTTGAAAGATGCATATGTTTAATGAAACAATGCAAAAGAATTGCCTAGTTAAGTTTCTGTAAATTTGCACTGAAAAAAAATTTTGTATTGCTTTTGTTTATTAAAGTGGGAGGTTGCAGAACCTCCCTGCAATGGTCTTTAGCTGGGATGGTCAATCTTACTTACTCTTGGAGCCACATATGTTCATCTTCAGAAGTTGAAGAGCCGCATGACACATTCTGTGCTCATAAATTTATGAATAGTAAAACATAACCTGTATCTGAAGCAATTCGGATATAATGCATGTACCTTAGGCATTCTTAACATGTCTCAAGTCATGCTGTGTCATTGTGTTCTGCAGTGAAAAACATTGATATGCCCCTGAATGGAAATTTTAAAGAGCCACATGTAGCTTGCGAGCCATGGTTTGGCCATCCCTGGTCTATAGCCATTTCTTGTTCTCCTTGGTTGAGACTTGTAAGGAATGATTCATAATCCCTAGTAATGGTGGCAATAACGGATTTATCATAATGTAGAGGTAAGCAGTGCCTAGGGCACAAGTGATTTGGGGGGAGACATTTTTATATTTTTTATATTTATTATTTGAATATAGCAAAAAAATATGATTAAAAGTTGTTTATGTTATGTGTATTTAGAAATGAATGACTAATGTATTATAAATGAGTAAAAATGTGTTTTATTTTAACTACAAAAGAGGGAGGGCATAAATCTCTAAATGTCTGTGGGGGCAAGATCTGTAAATCTACTTCTGAATGACGGTCCAATACCTAAGCAGGTACCTGAGCAAAATTTGGCTCATTACCATAGAAAAGCCATAAAATCTCTATTGTAAATTTGTGTGGATAGAAGGATGCATGCAGTGGCTGTTACTACTTATTACATAGGGTTTCTTCTCAGTAACTGAAGGATTGCCAGAAAATGTTTCATCTTTTTCCTAATTACATATCCTGTTGAATGAATATTTCATCTTAGCGGAATTGTTCCATTTAACCTTTGTTTCATTTTTCAGTGTTTCTCGTTTCATTATTTTTGCTCCTTGGTTGTATGGTCTGTCTGAGAGAGGCTAGTTGTTTGGTTTCCCTAGTGATAATTTTTTTGTATTCATTTCAGAGGTCCCGCTTCCAAGATAGTCCTCAAGTTTTGCATTGCATTGTGGTGTGGGCTGGTGGGAGCACTATTTACCTTTCCTGGCCTGAGAATGGCAAAGATGCACTGGGATTGCTCAAGGTATGTTAAATGATCACATCCAGTTATGGATATGTGGAGGGTGGGGGCAAAACTCCATAGGGATTTTGAATAATAACAAGAAAAAGTCATTCCTTTTTTGTTTATTAAATAAAATGTTTCAATTGTTGACTATTAACTTTGAAGCAGTTTTCTTTGCTTTCACTGAACATTTGATTTAATCTTATTATTTGAAATCTCTTTGGCGCACGGATTTTGTGCCACCCTCTATAAAATTCCATTCATATGAGTAATTGATTACCTCATTGATGTGGTACATGTTACGAAAGTTTTGGATATTATCTTCATATAATAATTCACAAGAGCCTGTCATGCATTTATTTTTAGGTATTTGTAGTTGGAAGTAATGGTTGAAATATTTTGCATGCATAAGTAGGGTACAACTACAAAAAATCATTAATATCATAAAAAATACTTTCGGAATAGATTCCAGGAAACTTTTCTTATCCATTTGATTATCGTTGGAGTGAATGCAGTGCATTTTCTTTTTAGTTTAGAATCAAAAACATGGAATTTTTACAGGTATTTAACAATGAAAAATTTTATCTACCATGACATCTCACATTGCCAACACATTTGTTAGTCAAATGCTTTTATATGGAAAATTTTAATCTTAACTCCATTTTTATTTCTTCACCCAATTTTGTTTGTTTTATGTAGACAAAAAAAAAGTTTTTGATTTTATTTTCAACGAAATTATTGTGTTGTGTTAAGTTTTCCAAAGCTAAAGGGTCTGACAAATTATGTAAGTATGTAACTACATATAATCAACATTTAAAATCATAATAATAACACTAAATATAATTTTTATTTTGTAAGATTTATTAAATGTTGACAATAAGCCAACGATGGATTTTTAATCTTATTTATAAAAATGTTTAATAAAATATCTCATCCATTCATTTATTTAATCCCTCCTTATTTTATCATTTTTCACACACAAACTGTTTGAGAACATGGGTTGCCATAACTAGAATTAAAAAATGTGAAGAGCCACTTCTTTAATGTGGTCCTGTGAAAACTAAACTATTGTTTTAGTCCAAATATAGTCTCCCCCCTTTTAGGCTAAAATATTAGTAAGAAAAGGAAAATGAATAAAATGTTTGGTAAAGAATCCACTTTAATATTAAAGTGGATTTTTTACCAAACATTTTATTCATTTTCCTGAATATGGAGTTCCACCACATCAAGGCTGCATCCATCGATTTTAGTAAGAATAGTAAGGGGGGGACTATATTCATGTCCAAAATATTCGCAAATGAAAATACCACCGCCAGTAGTAAGTGTAGGTAACAATTAATTCCCTCACTTGATTTTTTTTGGAGAATTTCTTGATACATATGCCTCAATAACTCAATTTTTTTTGTTCACTCTTTGGAATCCTTCCCTTAAATGTTCGTATTTTCATAATAGCGGGAATTGCAGAAGTTTTCACTTTGAAAGCATTGATTGGCCAACTTCATCCCTTCCCTAAGTCACAAATATGCAAATATTGATATGTAGTTGTGCCACCTATCGTTATTTTAGAGAAAATGTCACTATGACAAAAGAAATTATCTTCATTACCCATCAATCCGTAGTGATCTATAGGGCCATTGGCAATAGTGCCAGCTGATCAGACTGTCTAGAGCAGAGGTCGGCAATGCGGCGACTGCGGGTGCCATGGCGCCCGCAAGACATTTATGTGTCGCCCGCCAACCAAAAAGAGAACTCAAGTTAAACAATTATGGAAAACTCTCAACATCGTCAAGGTCAGGAATTATAAGCGAACAGAATGGGGACATACATTGTTGGATAAAGATATTGTTGTCATATTGTGCAATGCTTGTGTCGCACTTTCAAAGAAAAGTAATGTTGAAAGACATTTTAATACGGTCCACGGAAATTTTAATACTAGTTATCCGTTAAACTCTGAGATCAGGAAAAAGAAATTTTCTGATATGAAATCTATTTTAATTAAACGGCAGAGCATTTTTACCAGACCAGTGCAGCAATCAAAAAGAGCAACGATTGCATCACTTAAAATTTCGCATTTGTTAGCCAAGAGAAAAAAGCCTTTTGAAGATGGCGAGATTGTAAAAGAAGCCATGTTAACAATTGCTGACTCGCTTTTCGAAGATTTTAAAAATAAAAATGAAATTACCTCAGCAATCAACACTATTCAGTTATCAACAAGAACAGTTACAAGAAGAATTGAAGTTATTGCAACCAATATGGAGAAAGAGTTGGCAAATGATTTACAAAAATGTATTTTCTTCTTCTTTGCATCTGGATGAGTCAACAGACATCAGACACTTCTCAATTGGCTATGGTTGTGAAGGTGGTGTTTAATTATTTTTCTGGAAAGGAAGAATTTCTTTTAATTCTTCCATTAAAGGGAGGAACAAGAGGTGAAGACATTTTTTCAGCTTTTAAAAAAATATGTCTAAGAAAGTAATATACCATTAATGAAGTTGACTGCAATTACTACAGATGGTGCACCTTCGATGACAGGTTGTAAAAATGGATTTATTGCGCTATGTAAAGAAGACCCACTCTTTCCAAAATTTATTTCATATCGCTGCATTATACAGTAAGAAATGTTATGCGCTAAAGTTCTTCATTTTCAACATGTCATGAAAAGAGTAACAAAAATAATAAATTCCATAAGAACCGTACCAATGCAACAACGATTGTTTAAATTGCTTTTACAAGGTGAAGATGCTGAATTCGATGATCTCCTTTTACAGACCGAAGTTAGATGGTTCAGCAGAGGCAAAATACTTGTGAGGTTTATTAATCTCATAAAGGAGGTAAAGGAATTTCTCACGTCAAGAAATTAATATTATGCACAGTTGGATGACAAAGCTTGGTTGATGGATTTCGGATTTCATGTTGATATAACTATAAAATTGAACGAACTGAATATGGAGATGCAAGGGAAAAATCAACACATTGCAAAAATGATAAGTGCAGTAGACGCATTCAAATGTAAATTGGCATTGTGGAAGTCTCACCTAGAGAGAAATTCATTATCACATTTCCCAAATTTAAAATATATTATTGAGAGTCTGACTGATGAAAATGTTACCACTGAACCATTTTCACAACACATTGAAACTCTCCTGAAGGAATTTAATTTTAGGTTTTGTCAGTTTTCTGAAGTAGAACCCATAATAACATTCTTTGCTAATCCGTTCAATTTTATGGACAGTGATATGTCTGTTAATATTGGAACTTACTTTAATATCTTTAATACCGAGGACTTAGAAATGGAAATAATAAATATGCAGAATGATATTATTTTATGGTCACATAAAAATGATGAAAACTTTTGGAATTTAGTTGACAAGAATCGCTATCCATTACTAAGAAAATGTGCCCTAAAAATATATTCTTACTGTGCTTCAACGTACACTTGCGAGTCCATTTTTTCAAGCATGAAACACTTGAAATCCAAGTACCTATTGAGACTCACCGATTACAATTTAGACAACTTCCTAAGATCAGGCATCTCGAGTTATGTGCCAAATTATAGCAAGTTGGCTGAAGATATGCAGTCCCAAGTTTCACATTGATTTATTTTTCATGTTTTTATAATAAATTCTTTAATAGTTTTTCTCTTATATATACAAAAATATCATTTTAATAAATATTGGTGCACATCTACTATTGTTACTTCACTTCACGCCCCCAATAATTAAAGTTGCGCTCTCATAGATAAAGAGGTTGCCAACTACTGATACAGAGAGATATCAACTGATCTTGCTTCACGTCCTCAGTAATATAAATTGCGCCCTCGTAGGTGAAAAGGTTGCCGACCCCTGGTCTAGACAGCTGTTGATTGTATATAATGCAATTGCATTATAAAAGTATTACTTACGTAAATCAAACTGAGGTGTTGAAGGTGTTTCAGCTATCTACAGAATGTATTCCTTGATGTGCTATTCCGAGGCAAAAATATCGGAAGCAACGATAATACTGGTAAAATAAATTATGAAAAGAATATGTTAAATGGAAAACTGGTGATAATTACTTTTTTATACAGGCACGTTTCAAGTAGCCATTGTCAACGGCATCTGAATGATACGAATGGAATTTAAATAACATTCATAAATCAAAATTTTTCAATTTAGTCCAGTAACACTTGATACATTTGAATTATGCGTGCAACTATAACACGCAAAACATGATGTCACTGTTTCATTGTAAATTGATAGCTGTTACTAAATTGCTTGTACATATTAAAACTCGTTCTTTAGAATATTACAAGATGATCCAAACAGAACTTGTGATGCCTTCCTTCCATTTAACCATTTATTTAATACTTATATTAGCTTTAAAGTCATCGTGGATATGTAGCTCTTTGTGTTCCCAAATTTCATAATTTTGCCTTATAAAAACTACAAATACATTCGAATGGAATATTAAATTGATCACGCATATTTGTGCGGCAAAAATAATGCATGTACATATTAGAATATAGCGAATCTGAGTCCAATAATAGTTGTTGCTATAGCAGCACTCTCATAATGAGTGACAAAAACTGCAAATTCACCAGTATTTATGCGAAATTCTAAGAAATACAATCGATAAGCAAAATTCTACAATAAAATTACAATCTTAATTCCTTTCCTCAGAGAATAGTACAAATCCTGCTCCGATATTACAATTCTAAGATATTTTAATGTGCAAGAGAAAATAACCTTGCACGATGGATTTCAGATTTCCCATGTAAATCAAATAGGAAGGATAGTTCCTGAAATCGAACCCGGGACTTCAACTTTCACAACATAAACTATCCTCGGGAGCTCGGCCCATGTAGAAAAAGATTTCCACCAAGTTTCATGAAAATTGGTATATTGTTTCAAAAGTTAATAGGGGGGACGGACAGACAGACAAACACGATGACAAAACTAAAAGCCTATTTCCATTCTGGATAGTAGGCTAAAAAGTGAGGTCTTTAATGGGGTTCAAACTTTTTTCCAAAACAGGCTTCAGAAATAGGGGGGAGGGACTATATATAATCAAACACTGCAATTATGTTATTAATGTGAGTAATATGATAAAATAGATGTTAAATTGACCTTGTTGGTTCAACTTAAGATTTTAGTCTGGGCACCCATTTTATTAAACCAAATTAATAATTTGTTTATCGGATGGCTAATGGTAGAGTTATTGAGCTATGGACGATTTTGTGTTTAGATGAGAAGTTATTAATGTCTGATTTTTTATTTTAATTTCATTTCAGATATTGTAAAGAAAGCAGACTTTTGAAATTGTTATTAAATCTGAGCTTTGCATCTCCACTCTTGCTTGCTATTTTGTGGGTCAAGCCGGTCAGTCGAGACTATCTGGCCCATTGGACACTCTCTGGAACCAATGGACCTATGTATGTTGAGTGATTATTCGATGTGTGAAAATGCTGCAATATTTCTGCTAGTCATGGCTTTGTACTTGAGCTAGTGTTGTTGTAATAATATTATATTTTATCAGTAATTAGTAATGTGATAATTAAATATGTGTTAACATTGTTTCTTTGAAGTCATTAAAGCATTAAGCCATGCAATTATGTATGCACAGTTTTAAGATATTTTATGTATCATGAAAGTAAGTTTGTTTATTCTTGTTCAAGTGCTATTTTACCTTGTCTTGCAGAATGTCTGAGGGGACCTTTGACACCTTCCGTTTGGTTGCTGTTATTGCTATGGTGATGCTTAGACTAGCACTGATGCCCGTGTACTTACAGGTGATTTACAATTCATATTTATTGCAGTTAATGTTATGTAGTTTAAAACTTTATTTCATATAATTTCAGATAAATTTTACTATAGATTTAGATTTATATGAATGAATGAATTTGTATGCCACATTTATGAACCCAATGTTTTCTGATGAATCATTTTAATGCAGAGGTTAAGGAATATGGATAACCAAAATATTATAACCTAAATTGCCTCTAAATCTGTAGGTTACACTTATTAATTCATTGGTTACATGACCGAGTTTTAGAGAAAGGATCAATTAATCTGAAGTGTAATGGTAACAAAATAGCATTCATAGGAGAGAGTAGGAAGAGAAAGTTGCTTATTGACAATGTTGTTCAGTGGTAAATGGAAATGCATTGCAAATTCCAGGTATTCAAACATATTAAGTCTATTTCCTTTGTTTTCAATATGGAGGATTTTTCAGTATGAATTGGGGAAATGTTACAAATGAAATTCAACTATAGAGAAATGGTTATTTCTATTAGGTGTTTGGTGAAATTATAATTTGAGGAGTTTTACCAAAGATTTCTGATGTTCTTCAATTTAGACACTGAAGTTCCTCCTGCTATGGCCAATGTAGATACCCCACTGCTTTTAACTAAAATTTTAATAAAAAAATTTGGAGTATAAATTATTTAATAACAATTTTCCTCTGACGGTATATATTGTTACCTTGCTTAGATAATGTATAGGTAGATGACATTTTTTGTATTTGGGACAGTACTTTAAGTCGGTTATAAATGTTGCGAACCCTCCTCAACTTCTTACAACCCTCTGTATAATTCACTCAGGAATCAGATAGGTAGTAATGCCCTAAACTTACTAAATTTAGTTGTAACCAGAATTGATAAAAACTATCCTATTCTATTTTCTGCTAATCCATCTGAACCAACCACATCATACATGCTACCTCTAATAACCATAGGTCCCATGAATATGCTGCTTTCAGTTTTGTTTTCCACAATTGTTAAGAATCCCCTTTTCTGAATAAAACTTTATTAGAGAGCCTAATTTAATTAAATATATTACTGCCAGAAATGGTTATCAAGCAGTCCTTGTCACTAAACTTCCTTCTAAAAGATTAAAGAAATTAATCATTGAACAAATATTTTCTTCTCCTGGTTTCTTGACTGAAAACACACTGCTGGTGCAGAATAACTTTCATCAGAAATTTAAGCCAAAGAAATCAATATTCTTTCAAAAGATAAGTTAAAGGCTGCCTTATTCAACAATGTTAATTTGAGTACATTTTTCATCAAATCCAAAGACAGTTGATAAAGGAAAAAAGTGCACTACAATGAAATCCCTATTTAAGGTTTGCCTGGGGGACAAGATTTTAGTACCTTAAATCAGTGGTTCTCAAACTTTCAATTGTTGCAGCCCCCATGAATACCCACATGCATGTAATGCCCACACCCCCTTTTTTAGAGCTAAAAATCTGGAATTTGTGTGATGCCCGCACTTCCGAAATTTTGATGTTGATATTTTATGGCAGCATTGGTTGAATAATCTATCTGAAGCCGAGTATGATGATACAATTACCGCAAAAAGCAAATATTTAAGAAGTGACTTCTAAAAATGATTTTTAGTATTTTTATAACATACATAATCATGAAAAATTGGCATCCATTGCCATTATATTAGACGGAGACAACTCAAAAACCTATTTTGGAGCCTAGCTCCTAAATCTAGTAGAAAGGTTCAATTTTGAGCCATTGCACATTCTCAAGTTATTTAATTTAAAATGAGTAATTTTCACTAATTTAGCGGAATCACGCTGAGCCATTTTTCACCTAGAAAAAGAGCGAATTTTATGGAAATAAACATAAACCATTCATGCTCAAAATAAATCTCCTAGACATCACCCAGTGCCGTAAATAAACCTGTCACTAGATGCAATATGACTCGGTTACATGGAAGAGTTTCTCATGTTTCTGCAGATAAATTGTGTCACTTGCAGCTTTCAGAAATCACAAACGAAAAACTCCAACAGCTATTTGGTGACATATTTCCATTGTAAGATTGTGTTCTTTGCTTTTATACAAAGTAATTAAAGTATATTCTTTTAGGATTGTGTAATGTAAAAGGAACCCAAAAAAATGCAGTTACAGTAAAATGTGATTTGAGCATGTCACTCATTACAAGACAGTCTAACAGAATATGTTAGTACTTAATGAAAAATATATACAGTTCAATTGTTTATTTCTCTTACATCACGTTTTCTATGAGAATGAACTCTGTCTGACACGTCTATTTACATAGAATATTTACGTGATTTAGGTTTACTACTGATAGCTGGCAAAGAATTTTTAAAGTACCTGATAAATATCGTGCTTATTATATTATTCCAGGCATAAAAATCGAGGAAATAAAATGCACGGCATATTGCGTCTACCGAAAAAAACGCGTTCTCACACCAGGCGCGCAATATTGAGTAGGTGTTTTGCGGGTGGTCTACTCACAGCAGATGAATGGGCAAATCTTGTGTAATGCCCACACCCCCTTTTTTGATGGAAACTTTAGGAGAAAAAAGTGCGGGTATTACATGAGTAAATACAGTATCTTGCAGCCCCCTTTGAATTGAAAATAGTAAAAATAAGAAACTTAATTGAAAATTTCTTCATTTAATGCAACTATTAATAATTTTTTCACATAGTTTTTCCAAAAATTGCTTGCTAACATTTTATTATTGGTGAAAATTTTATTTTTTGACATTTCACCTTGCATTCAAAGTAATTTTGTGGCCTACAGTTTGAGAAACAGTGCCTTAAATCGAGGAATACCTTAAATGGGAGGTGGTCTAGAAATGAAACAAAATGGCAATCTACTAAAAATTATCACTTTCAATATCAGAACTAGGGATGGTTTCACTTTTTTACTCGTTCCAGTTCTCGGTTCCGTTTATATTAATATGATCCCGATTTTTAGGCACGTTCCGCTTCCAGCATATGTGCCTATTAGCTTCAGTTTGTCCTTCCGTCCACATGTTCGTTCTCGGCTTCTACCAAATGGATATTTATGAAATTTGATATTAAGGACCAGTCCAACACAATAAGAAAGTCGTAAATAAATCACCTAAATCAATCAGGAGTACCACTTTACTGATGACAAAAAATGAACTTTCCATTATATCTCGTAAATTTTTGGTCATATCAAAATAGTTTTAAAATAAACTTGTAAAACTGGTAACGTTGAGTATTTCCTTTCCTATACATTTTTATCATAGGAGTAACTGTTATCAAAGAAATCGAACAAGACAGTCATAATTCGCTTTGAACTTATAAAAAGTCAAGCATAGCTATCTAATTGTTGTCAATGTAAACAATCTTATTAATTACTGAAGTAAATAAGATCTGCTATAATTATAAAATACATTTAATTCCTTAAGTGTGCATGACAGATTTTGTAAGCAGAAGGAAGTCTACGGCAAAGAAAAGAATGTAAATGCAAATATTACAACTACTGAACTCAGGGGAGGTATGTTTTAAATAACTTTTGTTTGTTTGGTTGATTAAAACATTATAAATAAAAATTGAAAATTTTCCTAGCATCATTTCTGATATATTGTGCTGCAGTATTTAGTCATTAAAATTATGTAATATGTTTATTGATGCAACAACTAAGGGAGGAGAAGAAATTTTTAATAGACAGAGATTTTGCTGTTTTATGGTGTATGTTCAGTCAAATTATATCATATAGCTTCAAATAATTCATCACATGCGCCTATTTGTACAATTTCCTAGCTTGTTTTAGGTTAGAAGTGCTTTTTGATACACCATGGGAAATTCTAGCTTTACTATAGTTACATATAGCGTATTTTTCATTTGTACTTTCAATTCTGAAGTTGTTCCAAACGTCCGAAATGGCTTTATTGTTAGGTTTTACAATAAATCAGTTACATTTAAAATTTATCCATGGGGGATCTATTCAAAATTACTACACAACAAAATAAAACTTATTTCTGTTAATAAGTTATATTAACACTTAGGGATGGGACGGTTTCACTTTTTCCCGGTTCCAGTTCTCAGTTCTGGTTATATTAATTTGATCCCGGTTCTCGGTTTCGGTTCTGTTAGGTTAGAACTTCTAACTTACATGTGCTTTTTGATACACCACGGGAAATTCCAGCTTTACAGTAGTTACATATAGCACAGGGCTGCCATTTTCATCGCTTTTATCTGTTTTCATGGATTTTTTTAATGAAAAACTGAGATTTCCATGATTCATGGATATTTATTTATTTGGTAAAACTTGGTTCTTATCTGGGCTGTTGGCATAAAAAGTACATTAACTACCAAGAAATTCTGAAATAATTAATCTTTATATACGAATAATACGAATTGTGTTAACAATATACGGTTTGGTGAAATTGTTTCATGAGTACGTACGAATATAATTTGTAAGTGCACAAACTTGCTACTTATTGTGCGAATGTATGCTGTAGAACTACACCGACAATGGAAGGAATATTCATGTTTTTTCCTTAACTCCCTTTTTAGTATTCGTATGAATGCATATATACACTGCACATACAGCCAGTCACTAGAATCAGCAATATTGCTAAATTGATTCACTAGATTTATAATTAGTCACCATGACCTTTTTAAGGAACTATCTAGTTTGAACACAAAGTCGTCACAAATTCGCTAGATTGCAGCACTGAAGGGGATTCCAGTGTGACCCATGAATCACGTCACGTTGCTTCCTGGCGCGTGTGACACACACCTAGAAATGAGACTACATAGTTGATACTAACCATAGTATTGTCTGGCATTGTAAAAATTCATATTGTATTTCACTAATATTTCTAAAAGAATACTTCTACTGAGTTATTCTATCCCTCAAATAAATAAAAATATGAATAAAAAATACAATTCTTTGATTGATAAGTATAGACAGAAGTACAAGGTTGAGTGGGAAAAGAAATTAAAGTGGTTAATAAAAGGAAAGACTGATTTCTTGGCAACATGCCCTGTCTGTAATTCTGATTTCAACATATCAAAAGGAGTCCTAAAAAATCTCAAATGCCATGAGACAACAGATTGTCACAAGAGGAACTAGGCATTTGAAAATAGTTCTCTAATTAGGAGTTTTGTGATTAAAGAAAACAGTGACGTTGTTGATGCTGAATTCAGAGGTACGAATATTGTTTGCAAAACTATGCAAAAACTACTGGGTGGATGTTGGTGAAATTTAGTATATAGGGCATAGGGGCAAAGAAACTAAGAAAATTATATAAATAGTTTATGTGACCCAATCGGGAGTGCCATTTTACAGGTGACAAAAAATGATCTTTTCTTTATATCTTGTACAATATAACTTATAACGAAAAGTATTTAAAGAACTTCATAGAACTAATCAAGTAGCATATGTTTTGTTCAGTACATTTTTATCGAATGAGTAACCGATTTCAAGAAAATCAAACGAGAAAGTTGTAATTCATTTAGGACCCATGTTTTTTATTTGTTGTCAATGAAAACAATCTTCGGGACAACTTATGTAAACAATATCTGCTTTAAATACCTAATAAATTTAATTTTCTTTCATGAGCACGCAATATTAGAAAAATGGATAATCTACGACAAAGAAATGAACGTAAATACGTCTATTTTTTACATTTAGACAGCATTCATAAGTGAAAATAAATGGGTAATTTATGACGAAGGAATGAACGTGAACATAAAAATTACATTACTACTATTCCAGTGAGGTAAGTTTTAAATTCTTGTCGATTGTTTTATTAATTACAATTGATTAGGAAATTAGTCGGTGAATAAAAAATTCAACATTTCTTTGGCATCACTACTGGCATTTCAGTTTGTAGACATTATAATAAGCCATTAATATTGAACTTTTTTTGACATGATTGTATAAATCGTAAAGAACACCTCTGCCTCGCATGTATGCACACATCATGTGTGCATCTTTCCACTCTTGTTTATTATTAAAATAAGGATCAGAACCGAAGAACCGGATTATGAATAGTCTGTTACAGTTATTTCAGTTCTTGAGAGAACTCTCTCTAAAGTTAAAGTTTTATCTAATTTACCCGTTGATTGCTATAACAACAAGTCAGCATGGATGGACAGAAATTTCTATGGACTGGTTTAAAACAAAATTCGTTCCAGCAGTGTGTCAATACTTAGAATCTCTTGATCTGCCACAAAAAGCTGTTTTATTCTTAGGAAATGCCCCTTGTCACCCGAATGAGGACATTTAAAAATTTGAAGATGGAAGTGTATTTGTTAAGTATTTACCTCCGAATGTGACAGCTTTGATCCAGCCTATGGATCAAGGAGTGATACAAAATATGAAAACAATTTATCAAAGAAATTTACGGCTTAAGTTCATAAAGGATTTGGTGATGATTTACTACTAACTAACAGTGTTGGATGCTATTTATGAAATTGGTGCTGCTTGGAAATCTGTAAAAAGCTCAACTTTAAAAAAATCATGGCAAAAACTTTTAATGGGAAACAACGAAGAATTTCTTGGTTTTGAGGACAGTTTTAATGCAACAGTGCCTGAAGTATTATGTAATTTACACAGTATCTATAAGTGAATGTCCGAATGTTGATGAGGAAGCTGTGCGCACATGGTTAAATGCAGACCAAAATTTGGCCGGTCATGTAGTATTAAATGACGAAGAAATCATGCAACGTATTATTACTGAAGGTGAACCAACAGCCACTGATGATTTGGACCCGGAAGAAGACAACCTTATACTAGAGCGAAGGATCAGTAACAGCACTGCTGTAACTCACTTTAACTATGCTTGATTATTTGGAGCAACAGCAAGACAGCACCCTTGTTGGGAAACTAATGCTGAGAAATCTGCGTAGCACCATTTGCCGAAAGGCGAATGAAGGGAAATGGCAAACTTCTTTGCTTTCTTATTTTAAATAAATAAAGTTTGTATGTACAGTCACTTTCAAAAGTCGATCGACAAACTGAGGAGCGCCACTTGCGCCCTTTCCAGAAATCGTATTTTCGCGTAGCTTGAATATTCCATGACGACCAGGAATTACAAGTACACTCAATCTTCATATTAACCTAAAGTCTTGAAGTACTTTCAAACATTAGGTTTCACGCATTTAAAGGTATCACAAATCGAGGAAATTCACATTTCAATCTTAGTTGCCATATGTAGTTAGTGCCGTTCGTATTAAATACATTTTAATTTTTCGAGGACAATGACCGGTACTACTGTGGCCGTATCCAGTTCGAATCTTATGACAGCTCGCCAGAGAGAAGCACAACAGCTGCGAAGTTGCAGTTGGTATAAAAAGCTTATTAATTCGCAGCAAATCTTTAAGCATCCCCTTCAAATAATGATCAGGCTCCAGGGTTCCAATTCTGGGGCCATATTAATATTGGATTTTAACAGAAAGTTCGTGAGTAGATAAAATATGTAACTATCAACCCTAATCAACAAGAATGTATGGTGGCGTAGTGATAGCGAGTCGGATTTGAATTGAATCAATTCAAGTTATTCATCTGAAGTATTGGATGTTTTTTCTCACTACCTCATCCATATATATTTTCCGTCATTTTTGACGGGTTAACACCTAGTCATTACATAAACAGTAAGCAGTTCTCCAAAACCATAAAAAACGTGCACATGCTTCTAGAGAGCCATAGCCCACATCCATTATTTATAATCTTGAAATGTTGCTACGCTTGCTGTATTTTAGCTGGATCGGTGATTCGATTTTGAACCTGACTAAAAATTATCTCCACGTGAGACATTATCCGGTGAAAAAGTGTTAACCAAAAGACAAAGTTATTTTCTTTCAGCCTAAGTTTATATGCACCTGCTTGTGTTATAGTAGACTGCAACTTTATGTTAAGATGTTAAGATTCCAGACAAATGTACAGAAAAGATACAGGTTTGGCAGTTGATGGATGCTGTGTTACATATTGAGATTCAGCTGGTGGGCATAACAGTGGATGAAATTAGCAAGTGGATACTTGTCTTTTATCAGTTTCTGAACACCATTTAAATGTCCACTCATAACAGAAGCACCATCAAAACTTTGTGCTATAAGTTTATTCGGACTGTCACCAATTAGGGAGTTGAGTTGTTTTAAAATACAATCTGCGATTGCATGAGTATCATGTCCGTCAGGATTAATGAAATTCCAGAATCATTCTACCGGTTTTCCGCCTACAATGTAACGTAACACAATGACTATCTGAAATTGACATGACACGTCAGTAGTTTCTTCAGCTATCAATGCTACATAATCTGCTTTTTGAATTTCTTTGCGAACTTCTTTGTGGTATATTTCTAACATGCATTCCAGCAACTCATTCTGTATAGTTTTAGACGTACCTTTAAACACAGCTGATTGACTAAGGTGAACTTTTAAGTCTTTATCTAACTCAGAACTAAACTAGATTAACTCATGAAAAACCCTTATTTTGTGACTCATTTGATTCATCATTCCCTCTGGTCGATATTCTCAAGCACATGAGAGGGTAGGAGAGGGGGAGAAAAGCATGCAGTGCGCATGCGTTCCATGTCTTGTAACCAAGCCAGCTAAGCAGTGGTACCGTTGGAGTGAGGGAACTCCCCACTGGACTCACTGCCCACTCCTCCCGTAAGTTCTCTTACTGACCAGAGTATTGGGGTTCAAACTTGAGAACCCTAAAATTATACAAAAAAGGGTTACTGCAGTGGCCACCGATGTTTTATTGTTTATACTCCAAACGGACTTTTATCATGTTTGCGTATTTCCGCTACATTTTGAACGGTTATTACTCGGAAGCTAAGGGCCAATGGAAGGAATTTTGACACAAGGGATGTCTTATTTCATGTATACTTTCTACTCTCCAAATTTCATCCGAATCCCTGAGGGGCAGGTGTAACCTCTCCTTGTAAATTCATGGAAAAACTAACCTCTCTATGTAAAAGGCGCATCTCAAAAATGTTTCTGCAAGGAGTAGTGGGAAATATTTATTAGCCCTGGTAAACCAGATGCGCCAAAGAAGCAAAATTGGTAAAAACACCATATGTGTCAAAGAAAAAAAATGGGTAAAAATTCCTGGTGTCTGTGTCGCATGTTTATGCGAAATAGATTTTGTTGCACATCTAAGAATTGCTTACTGGACGGTGCATTTAAGCAACCCCACACAACATGTGGAGGATTTCACAATGATAGGTCTAAATCTCGGAAAATTTGGCCTAAACGCCATCTGTTTGCATGAAGGTAAACCTAACGGATCATGGAATACAAGAGGAAGCTCATGACAAAGGAGCTCATCACGTCCATAGAGAAAGATGAAAAAACCTTGATGACAAAAATAACCATCTTGCCTAAATGGTGGGCACTGTGCTCATGACAAGTATGATCGTCACGACCAGTCAAGTGGTTATGGTGATGTTTACTCATTAGAAAAATGTGAAACTAAAAAAAAATTCTATACAGTAAAACGGCACTATTTGGGATTATTAGAACGAAGGGGTAGTCTGATTTAGTGAAAAGTCTGAATTATAGAACATATATATTTTCAAGTCATAGTTCATAAAAATAAGCTAATTTATTCATAATTCAGCAATGCATGTTAATAATCACATTTTCTCATATGAAGGTTATTCACATATTATATTTGATTTCTTATCACAAACAATTGTTACATTACCTTATTGTTTATAATAGAAAATGCATTACTTTATTGCACAAACAAAATTGAATACAAAGAATTCAAATAAAATAGAACACAAAAAATTTGATATTTTTAAACAATAAACTTTAATTAATGTGTTTAACATTAATAAATACAAATTTAATCAGATGTAAATGGTCCCTCTCCTGTCATATTGTCTTTTTTGAAGAAATCTGAAATTTTCTGTTCAGTAAAGGTCCTATTGTAATGCCATTTCATAATGTCTTACTTCATTTCTCTTCGAGCGTAATAATATTTTTCGAATTCCTTGTCAGAATTAGAAAATCAAAGAAAATCATATGGTTTTTAAAAAATTGAACAATTTACAATTACCCATTTTATTTAATATTGTAAAAGAAACACAAATTAATCATCTACTTTAAAATATACTACAAAAATATTTAAAAATATACAGTAAAACCTCTGATTAACGAAATTCAAGGGACCCAATTTTTCGTCTATTCGTTATTCGGAAATTCGTTGATCGGAAGTTGTTGGGTGTTGCATAACTTCAGGGGCACATTGCCTGTTAGATTATACGGGAGCAACAGGGTTATCCAAATGAAGGCGTTTGCACAGATACGGCGTAACTCTACTAAAATACGCCCATTTTCACGAAAAAGTATCACATAAGTGGACGATATTCAAAATGCGCCCTCAATGTTTAATAATCAGCCATATTGATTTGAAGCTCCGACGACACAATGCTTTCTTATGGGAAAAAAGGGCCACTTTCATTCATCTCGTTTTGCAATGTTTGACAGTGGCAAGCACCAAATAACTGAAATGCAATGTTATTTTTTCTAGCATTGATTGGCAGGTTTTGCATGAAAACATCCTCAGCAATTTTTTATTATACGACTTTTTTCGAGGTTGCAATGCGTGAAACTCGCTGGGCCTATCCTAAAGCATCTGTTGAGTCGCTGAGTTTATAAAAAAATATTGACAGCAACGCCACTTCTTAACACCAATTAATAAACTACTATTTTACCACCACGGCGCGGATTGCAAATATTTCAAAACGAAATGAATGAAAGCAGCATTTTCCTCATAAGAAAGCACTAACTGTCGTTGGCACTCCAAATCAAGACTCCAATCAATATTTTTCACTAACCTTCTTAATATCACTCGAGCTCCGTCTCTGACGAATAAATTACCTATCACATAGAAACCACCTCACCATGATACATACCTCATTGCTGCAATCTTATGTTGAAATTCCCTTTATATGGATTAGGGGATGAATTTAATCGGGAATGATTTCAAATACAACACTTTTTTAAAAGATTTATTTAAAATACATCAACATTTTTTAAAAAACGAATCTATTTTTTTCTGTTTCAAATTCTTTGTGAATTCTTGGGAAACGGCAGTCTCCACTTCCCTAAAAGCATGCATAGCGGCATCACTACAACTCTCGGACGAGATTGTCAATGGCGCGAGAATGCCAGAAATACAGGAAATACGTCATCATGATAGAAAAAATGCTATGATTGGCTTGTTGTAAGCTTGACACTAATTGGCACGTTGGCGACTGTTTTCAATCGTTTTCCGTAAGTATGTAAGTGAAAAAAATATTTAGCGAGCAAAATTTCGTTCTAAAAAGGTAAATATAAACGGAAGTGACCACTTTTTCTTTCGTTGTTCGGAAGTTTTCGTAGTACGGAAGTTCGTAGTAAAGAGGTTATAATTAGGGATTTTGTATATAAGTTTGACGGGACCGCCGTCAATAGTTCGCTATCCGGAGGTCTTCGCTATAAAGGGGTTCGTAAGGTATAGGTTTTACTGTATTATCCATAGTAGAACTTTTATGTATGTTAAAATGGTACATGTCTTCACTCTGCAACTGTTAACATACAACTGAACACTAATATTACAAGTACAGAGATGATAATTGACATGCGATACATGTAAGGACCTGTTTTAAAGATTTTACCATTACTTCAAGTACAGACTTGCTGTGATGAATAAAAAACATCAGATCCCCAAATAAGGAGGCAGCTTCTGGCTTTGTGCAATTTAACTTCTTCTTTACTTTTTACTTCTTCACTTCCCACTTCACCTTCAGATTTTTACCCTTGAGGTGCTATTTCTTCTTCTGTCACCATATGTTATCCAGCCTCATCTTCATCTTCTTCTAGCCATGTTCTTACATCCTTCAAATTAATATCCTTTTTGCCACTGTTGTGCAACACATTCTGACGCTCTTCATCTTCGATTTTGTCTAAATCGGTTAGAACATCGTCATTGTTCAATAGCTTTTTCCATGCACTTCTTATTGTACTCTGCTTTACCTCATTCTTACTTGCAGCCCAGTTGTAAATAGCACGTTTTATGTTATAATTTTTAATATTGGCCAATGTCTTTTCTCCTCTTGTATCCTGCTCACTGTCAGAATCGTCAAAAAACCAGACACTCTTCCAATTGTTCCCTTGGACACAAACGTTTGCAGCTGAGTATGACTCCCTGATCCATAGGTTGTATGAGGGCTGAGGTATTGGAAGGTAAGAAAAGACACTTGATATTGCCATCGTCGCTTGATTAAATTTCAGCAGAAGGATGTGCAGGTGCATTTTCTAGCAATAGCAATGCTTTAATGTTGTCATTTGCTTTTAATTTTTCCTTTTGAAATTATTTTACTTCTTTTACAAAGTAATTATGAAACCATTCCAAAAATATTCCTGCAAACCATGCATTTTTATTTGCAAATTAAAATGCAGGCAAATTTTTAGTGTTCTTAAGCGCTCTCGTTTTTTTTTATTTACCTACTAACACCAGTGTCGATTTGTGGTAGCCATCAGAGTTTGCTAACAATATTGCAGATAAGCATTCCTTATTTATTTTGTGGCCTGGTGTACTACCTAGTTTTTTGTTCACTTGGGTATTTTCAGGCATAGATTTCCAGAATAACGGGGTGTCATCAGCACTGTAAATCTGCCATGATTCCAGTCGGGAATCTTCAATTATTTTATTATACCATTATACCATGAGGGTTTTTAAATCATAATAGCCAACCTGTACTTGCCTTGAATGTAGAGTGAGGAAACCATTCTGCCACTGCTTAAAGTTTAAATTTTTTAACTGGAACACCTACAGCTAGTTGTTGGTTGTATCACTTATATACAGCTTTTTTTACGTCTGCAATTTTTGCACCAGTAGCTATTTTTCTTTTGCTATTGTCACTCGTACTATCTTTATTTAATGAAAAATGCGATAGCACATCCGTTTTTTTTAATGTCGTAAAATGTGGATTTACCGATTCCATATTTTCTCATCACACTTTGCACTGAACATTCCGAATAAATTTTGTCTAAAATCTTTTTTTTGTCCTCCAAAGTTAATGATTTATAACTTCCCCGTTTCATTGTAAGGAATTGTTTAATAAATGTTAAAAAGAAACAATAATAGAGAAATAAATGTTTCAAAACTTGCAAGTCAGTGTTATCATGGGAAAGTTAAATTGTAAACTAAAGGGCAACTGAAAAGGAAATGAACATTTAGCACCTGGTGGTCACGTGAATTTGTGGAACTGGAGACAAACATTTCCCTTTTGCATAAGACTGCAAACAATGAGTCAGCTAGTTGGTGCAGCAGTCTCATTCAAAAGTAATACATAGTATCTTTATTAATTTTGGAAGTGTTCTTTTTAAAAGCAGAAAATTGTAGTTTTTATTATTGAGATACATATTATATTTCAATATTTAATCTAAGCCTGCAGGAAGTGGGAAATTGTATCTTTAAATTCTCGGTTAGAAAAAATCTCTGTTCTGCATAAGTAAAATATGTAATTAAAAAAGTAGGCAGTCCGAATTGTAGTGTCCGAATTAGTGAGGTTTTACTGTATGTCGAAAGCAGATTAAGTTGAGAATTTTTCTCAAAAAATAGTCTAGTGCAGGTCTGCTGCCACTTTTTTTTAAAATCCTGTTAATTCCATCAAAATACCCTGTAAAATCCTGTAGTATGTAATATTTTTGTTTTTTGATGCAAAATGTACAAATTTATGCTTTAAATATTTTTAGTGCCTCTATGGCATATTTTGAGTAAAATTATTCACAACTGTTTATGCATAGCCCTGTAATTTAAATTTAATCATACTTTTGTGGATGAAATTTAAACTTATCCTGCATTACAAATCAACAGTATGACATAGAAAGTTTTAAAAAATGAATTCATGTTTTAAATGTACAGTAAATAGCACAAATGCTTTGAAAAAAAAATAAGTAAGCCAAGACCTGGTTAACAAGACAGGCCTTAGATTAGGAAAAATGTTAATGATGGCTACATGAAATAATTCTCATTTTAATGGTAACAGTATAATTAAAGGTATAAACCACTCCTTATACCTTTAGTTAGTAGCCATAAGAACCAAGCCTCCAATCAACAGTAACAGTATAATGGTTTAACAAAATTAGACAAAATGAACAAATTTCTTTAATTCCCTCGCCTTTTTCCTCATGTCATCTGTTGACTCAAAATCTGCAAGATGTTTTCTAAATGAATACTGTATCAGAACATTTAGCATTGGTGGTTCGATTGTCAACCTGTGTGTACTTGTAATAAGATTTAAGTTACTAAAAACTCACTCTGCTTCTGCATTGCTATGAGGAAGTATAAGCATTGCCTTTGCAAGTTTTCAACGTAATGGAAATTGTGGTTTCCATCTTCTTTATATTATGCCACCTTGTACCAATATGTGTCAATATAGTCAGAACAAACAATAGATTAGGCTTATTTCATAAAGTGTAGGCCAAGCGTGGGCAACAGGATTTTGAGGCACGCCACAGGTGTAGCGAATGAGCCATAAAATTCGCCACACTAAGTAAAAATGCTTCCTAATAGCATGGTAAATTTTCTGATCGAAGAAAAAATCCAGAATTGCTTGAATGAACTTTATTATAGTGCACTGATGGTTCAGACAGAAAAGAATCAAGCATTTTCAATAACTGAGAAAAATCAGTGTGAAATTTGGCAATCTTTTCCCCTGACCAACTGAAGAAAATTTGGTTGAATATCTAAACTTAATGCACATCTTAACTCCACCTCCAATTTAATGTCTAGAATTCAAGATCTGTATTTTGACTTGATCAAACTTACGGATGAAAATGTTGATTCACAAAGCCATGTTGAACCGAACATTGAAATGGCAGTTTTCAGAGTAGATAGTTTCTCATCTTCCAGAAGATATTCCCACATATCTCCAACAGATCGATCCTTGAGATGAATTTCGGTGTGCACTTGGATTTGCAGCAGAAGCATGTCAGCTTCAAATCCACGCTTGTTCAAACAAAGCAAAGTGACAAGTTCTTTAGTCGAATTTTCAATGTGAAGTGGAATGGATCTTTCAACAATTGAAATGCCAAGTTGGAGCTATCAAATTCAGAAAAGTGCAACTCATGTTTCTGAATCAAATTCTTCAACCAGTCCACGTAGTGCTACAGCTTCTGCTGATCAAAATCCATCTAATTTTTTCAAGATAATTAGCCATATTTGGAAAGTGCATGAAATCTTGCTTCTGCACTTATGCGACGATAAGATTTAGTTTCGACTTGAACTCTCGAACGTATTGAGCTTGATTGCAAATCAGTTTTCCTTTTCCCTGAAGTTTTGTATTCAGTTCATTCAAATGAGCCTTAGTATCGCTCAAGAAATGCAAGTCGCATTGCCATGCTTCACTTTCAATTTCAGAGAATTTCTCGATTTGTAGTTTCTCAACAAGAAAGTCTTGAATTTGAGGAAACAAGGCAGGGAATCGCTCAAAAATTTTTCCACGGCTCAACCACCATACATTTGCAAATTTGATGACATCGTCGAAATCACAGTTGTCAAGTTCTTTCAATGACTCTACAAACTGTCAATGAATCAGAGCACTGGTACTATGAATGTAATTCACAATTTTAATGACTGCGTTCCTTAAATCATTTAACCTTTAAAGGGCGAAATTTAAATGTCCTCAGAGAGGTCTCTTGGCTGTAATATTTTTGCATTTAAATCCCTTGAAATGAGTTTCTTCCGTTTTTTTCTCATAGTTTTTCTTTGACTAAAGATAAAGAATTTATGTTAAAAGTATCTTTCCTCTAAAAAACAAATCTTTTGTTTTTACTTACCTAAAAATATCAGTTGTTCAATGGAATACATATTCTCGGGTCTGAATCAACGACGCAGGTTGATTTTTGTGTGGTAAATCTTGAAAGTGTCCTAAACACAAGGCAACATCGCAAGAAGCACACCGCACCTTCACTGTTCGTAACTGCCCATTTTCTGCACACACAGTGCATTGTCTTCGTGATCAATCCTCAGGCCAGTGGTTGCTATGACAGCACTCCAAACGTGTCAGCTGTTGTTGCTGCACACTTGGGCATCCCCGTGAAATAGGAATTGGACCTGGATTTTTTGTAGCAATGTGTATTAATCTTCGAATTAGTTGCTCTATGAACTTCGAACTTCTTGTATGTTATTTCAGTACCACGAATGGACTGATTTAGTATGTAGGCATTCAATGCAGTCATATTTAACAAATGAAAGAATAGTTTTTTCGTCCATTTCCAAGTTTTTCTGGCAATGGTATAGGTATTTGTCATACGATCACTGAGATCTACAAAGTCCATGTTTTTGCTATAATCGGCCACTATTTTAGGCTTGATTGCCTTCCCCGTGTCATCAATGACATTTCCTTCCCCGTGTCATCAATGACATTTCCTTCCATTGGCGTATGGTGGAGAGTGCTTAGTAAAAATACCTCCCTCTTATCTTTCCAGGCTGTGGCAACGAGATATTCTCGTGACCTGATGTCACCTTTCTTCAGTCTTAAATTTTTAGCATTCCAATTGCATGGCATACCTTTCCTATTTGGTCTCACAGTGCTGCAGGCATTGATTTTTCTTTGGAATAAATCTTCGAAGAGACTGGGTGATGAAAAGTAACTGTCCATGAAAATTTTGTCTTTTTCCTTCAGTGGATTTCACTAAATTCACCACTGTCCCATGAGTGGGAATAATTGAAGTTGATGCTGCTTCCCTTTGACGACCAACATAAATGTCCATGTTGAAGGTATATCCCGACTGGTCACACAATTTATAGATTTTTAGACCGAATTTCTTATGTTTTTTGGGAATGTACTGTCTAAATATGATGTGGCCCTTGAATGCAACAATCACCTTGTCCACTGCCAATTTTTCCCCGGGATTGTAATACTTGCTGAAGGAGTCATTGAGTCTCAAAAACGTCTCTCATTTTCCATAAGGGATCATATTCGGGATTATGTTTATCTGGTGATGTAGCAATCATTGTTTGAAAAATGGAGAAAGTACAGAATGTGTAGAAATCTATCCCTTGAAATAGTATCTCCAAAATAATCACAATGGTAAAACTCATCCTTCGACCAATATTCTGTTATAGTGTCCCTCTGTGTGTGGCCCATTAGCAATATTATTGCTAAAAATTTCAACATTTTATCTTTAGAAATATCTGGTTTTGGGATGGGAGGAGGTTGTTCAAGAGAGTCACAGTACTGGTGATAATAAATATTTGTTTCCCTAATAATAACTTCCAAAATATCTTCATTGAAGAGCAAAAGGAAAAAGTCAAGCGGATGTGATTGCTCACCTACTGAAGGAGCCACGGACCGTTTTAGTCCCTGAGGGTTACCAGTGAAATTGTGTGTTTTCCTATTGTCAGTTGATGAGCAAAAGTTCCAATCCTCTGGTAAATCACAATCAGATAACTCGACTTCATCTTCACTTGAGGATTCACTTTCAGCCTCCGAATCTTCATCGAGGAAAACGTCGATCTCCTCTTCATTTAGTCCCCTATCCATTGTTGAAGGTTCAGCAAATCCATAGCAGAAAACAGGAGCACAATGCACGAGGCACTGCAAAGAACTGCCCTGTTGGCTGCACTTTTTCTTCAACCATTTCCTTGTCATCTGGTGACTCATGCTTATTCCCCTTGAATTACCACCCGTATATTTGCTGAGCACTTATTTTCTGCTATTCAAGTTCCTTTCAAAATTTTTCAACCTCAGCAGATCTGCATGCCATTCTATTTAAAAACACACCCAATAAGAATGGGATATCCTTGCAATAAGAACGCAAACCCAATACGAATGGGATCTCACCGCAAACAAAACATTAAATACGCTCCGACTCGCCGTAGCTTTTATGAATATAAAATGTAAATGAACATTCAAAATAAGTTTTTTTCTTCTGACGACAGAAAAAGAATAATAACAAGAGTGTTTTCTAAGGACATGCCTCCATAACATATATATACATTTTGGGAACAAAATATTGAAATATAGCGGAGTAAATATTTTGTTAACATATGAGGTACCGGCTGAAGCCACATTGGTGTCAGCTATCTGGCTAAGCCATAGAATCAGGGATGCCACAGTGGTGTCAGCCGTCCCTTAAAGATTAAGGTATCTATTTTTTCCATTTGTGCACAAAGATTTTTCTGGTGCAATATGCAGTGGAATGAAGGCAGAATGATGTTAATGTTGCCATTTTCTTCCAAATGACTCTTCAAAAGAGTAACAAACCCTGATTTTTTTCTAGTCATGGCTGGTGCACCGTTTATTGTCACTGAAACAAATTTCATCAAATCCAATTCACACTTTTTCGCAACTTCCAGAAAATTGTCAAGTATGTCAATTTCATGAGTCTGATCTCTCAGTCCACAACCTGCCAAGAATTCTTCATAAATTTTCAAGTCGGTCAATTCAAAACGAATCGAAAACACAAGCTTAGTAGTGTCCTTAGTATCGGTTGATTCGTCCAGCACCAAGGAAAAACAAACAGTTTTCAAGTGATTACACAATAGGTTTTCAACATTTTCAGACAATTCCAGCATTCAGTGAACAACTGTTTTGCAACTTAGCTGGAGATTTCACACTTTCTGCATGATATCGGATTTCATCTTTGGTTCATAATTCTGCAGCAAAGTTTCCATTACCGAATTCAGAATTTCTTTCACCCTCTCTGCATCTGCAAATGGTTTCTTTTTTTGAGCAAAAATCCATGCTGCTTGATAGCTAGCCCAGATCACCAGTTCAGATGATGAAAGGAACTGTTTCATATAACACTGCTGTTCCAGAAAATTTGATTTTAATTGAGCAATTTCACTGACGCGACTGTGAGCACCAACTGGAAACTTTTGGTCAAACTCAGTGTGCATATTTCAAAAATGCTTTTTTACATTCCACTTTGTTCTCATTGAACACTGTTTTGCACAGAAGGTACACTGGCTTTTCTTTCATCTCCATCACTGCAAATTCGAGATCCCAACCTTGAAATTTATGCATGACATTCCTCTTTTCAGCACTGTTCACAGAAGTACCTGCTTCATCTGCAATGGTTGCCTCAGTACTTCGCACAGGTTCTTTGCGTTTTCTGATAAATTTATTCATACCTAAAAACAGTGACATAAGAACAGACAAATTAATGAATGAATCTCCAAAATTAAAAACAATAAGAATGAGTATGTATAATTCCTTGGCTCTGAATATTGCTGTGCATAGCCCAATTTGAGTTCTGATGGCAAGTCATTTTTCTAAACACCCATATATTAGTTTTGCTCTTAACGCAACTTGATGGTGTAGTCACGTGGCCCACTATTTGACCATAGGTCATAAAAATAAATGAAAATATCAAAAATGATAACAATAATACATATTTATTAAAACTAGGGAGATCCATTCTATGAACGGTTTTCATCCAAAGATAAAAAATAATTTATGCAACATAGCTATTCCATTTGAATCATAAATAAAGTTATCAATATTTGTTAAAAGGAAAATTTTTGGTGTGTTATCTTATGGGGAATAGAAATTATACCCTGGAGTCAAACCCTGGTCTTCTATTCTGAATTTTTGTCTTCATTGCCTTTTTTGCTTGTAATATTTGTGATATACAATATTATTATCATTACTTATACAATAAAAACAGAAAAGGATTTACTGAAATAACAGTTAGTTTGTTTTTTTGTGTGCAATCATTGCTTGTGCAATATTTAAACAATCAGTACTCATACAATCAAAAAAGAATTTATTTACTGAAATAATGTAAATAACTTTATTGTTCGTGTAGATTAAAAATAATTTCTTTACGTATTTTTCAGGATATGTAATATAATAAAAATGCTATATGCTTGATTAATTAAAAAAGAAATTAATTTAATTTTTAAATATTTCTTTGTAAAATACATTTTGTATTATATTAGTATCATTTTCTTTAATAATTTTTATTTTTGATTCATTGCCTGCTTGGCATCTCTTCTTTTCATTCTTACATCTGAATGTGAAAATTTTCTTTTTCTTGTATTCATGATACTGTAATAAAAATTTTTGATTTAAATTATCTTGAAATTAATTAAATATTAAATTAACTTACTTCAATATGATGTATCTTATGAACATTCAAAGTTTTTCATTACATAATATTTTTCTTCAAGTGTTTTTTCACTGCCATCCATTATCCTAAATAAATTTTTAAAAAACAGTCGAGTAAACCTTTTTCAAAAAATACAGCTACAAAAATGCGTTTTAAGTTGTCTTTCAATATAGTAATTTACGAATGTTGTTTACATTGGTTGCTATGAAAAGAATTTCTCTCTCCTCTCTCTCGTACTAATTGTAAGAGCATTCAAAACGTGCTTTCACCCATAAGGATTAAAATTACAATAGGATTTCGATGTCTAACAATGTAATTGGTAGGCAAGGTAGCGTCCAGTTAAAATGGCAAGATTCCCCAATGTATGTGATTTAAACATTTAACATGAGCGATTTCGAACTGTAAGCGAAAAAATTAACAGAATAAGAAAGAAACTATATAATTTATTCTTCAAAATGGTTCAGATCTGAAGATTTTAGGTTAACTCTTTTTAATTTTAATCTCAAAAAGAATTTGTCTGTACTTCAAAAAGTCTATTTTTATGTGTTATCTTATGAGAAATGGAAATGTCTTCATTGGAGTCAAACCCAGAATTTTTTTCAAAATTTTTTCTCATCATCACCTTATAATATGTAAATCGAGCATTCCTGCCAAATCTCAAAATTCTAAATAATTTTGAAGTTTGTTAAAACACATTAAAAAGTGTCACCATAGTCGATGACATCAGAAAAACTTCAGACAGGGACAGAAATCGGCAAATTAATTATTAGTAGATAGAGTTTGGCAAGTGAAATAATTTTGGTATTAGTTAATATTAAATAATTTTTATTTGTTTATGTAGCTTCGAAAGTTTTGACTCCTTGCATGAAAGAACATAATTTTTAATGCCATTAGTGTTCTAAGATTTCTTCGATTAAAAACGATCAAGAGGAATTTATTCTTACTGTATTATTATTATTACTAGCGAAATGCCCGTTGAAATTCAACAGGAAAGTTTTCTATGAAATTTTGTGAATAGATGTGTCGCAAAACTATTATCCAAGTCAGTGGTAGGCAATTGCACGAAACTGGCAACAATGCAAATCACTAAGAATACTACAAATTTTTGCATTCTAAACTGATGTTGATCGTTTTGACGCATATTAAAAAATCGATGGCAGGAAAACAAACTTTCGTTATTTTAGGCATTCGTTGTTTCAAGTCTCTAACTCCTACAATGATTCTAAATAATTTTTATATCTGAATGAATGTTCTAAATACAAATGTATTTCTTGTCATAAATAATACAATAAATGCTGTTTACATTGGTTTCAATTAAAATAATTTCCCTCTCCATCCTTCTCTCTCTCATATTAAAAGCTTTCAAAGGATGCATTCACCCAGAAGGATTGAAAAGACAATAAGATTTCAAGGTTTAACAATGCGATTGATTGGCAAGGCAACATCTTGTTAAAATGGCAAGATTTCCCCAAAATATGTGAATTAAATATTTAACATGAGGGATTTCAAACTGTAGGCAAAAAAATGAACAGAATAAGAAATTTTATAATTTTTCTTTAAAATGGTTCAGATCCGAAGATGGTAGGTTAATTCTTTCTAATTTAGATCTCAATAGGAATAAAAGCTTGCAAGTTGAAAAGTTGATGTTTACATGTTATTTTATGGGAAATGGAAATGTCTTCCTTGGAGTCTAACCCAGGACTTTTTTCGAGATATTTTTGTCATCACCTTAAAATATGTGAATCAAGTACTCGTGCTAAATTTCAGAAATGTATCTTGATCCTTTATATACCTATTCACACTTTCATAGCATGCCAGAGGGAACCACAAAGGTACAGAAGAAGGTTTTTATAAATTTTAGATAATTAATAATATTATCATTATTTCTTCTTCTGTTGCTTGATTTCTTTACCAGATTTTTTACAAAAAAATAATGGGTTTTTTACGTAACTTCAAGATTTTTATTTGTATAACGAAGCACTGGACATAATCTTTCTTTTTTTGTAACTTCGAAACTTTGTAAAATGGAGCAAAGTAAATTGAGGTCAACCTGTATAGTCATAATAAAGGAACAAAATTAAAAATATATCAATCAGGTTAGGATGCTGCAATGCATCTCCACTATTTACATTATTTCCTATGAGACATTCGTGCCCAACTAAAACGATTTCATCTTACACAAATTTTTTTAGGAATGCATCTATCGTGTTAGTCGGGGACTGAGTGTACTTTGATACCCAATAGGCCAGTATGAAAAATTCCCCAGGACCAGAATATTCCTGCAGTCCGCACTTGCAACATTCATTTAGTAACAGTACTCTTTTCTTTATTACTATGCTTTGTGCATTTCATTTGAATTGAGCAAACATCAGTTAGCCTTCATTAGCGTTGTTAAAGTTTCGAAGTTACATTGTTTCTGTCAGAAATATAGCATAGCAATAGCTTAATAGAGATTACAAGAATGCATAAATAACAACCTAATACAATTGAAGAGCAGGGGGAGGAAAAAGGAGGGGGGTAGAAGAAATCTTCCACAAATATAGGCAGTATGTGTATTTATCGACTCATAACTTGATAGAGATTATAAGAATGCATAAATAACATCCTAAAGACAACAGTGGAGTAGGGGGAGAACAGGTGTGGGAGGGCTAAAGAAATAATTCACCAACATAGTCAATATGGGTGTCTATCGATTCGGAATTTAATATAGATTTTAAATATGCGCAAATAAAAATGGAAACCTATGGCAGGGTAGGGTGGAGAACAGGGAGGCAGGTATGAGTTATGTTCATCAAATATAGGCAATATTGGTAGTCACACTTTTGAAAAACATGTGATCGCTAAGAATGTGAACATGCAACTGTACTGTGTATGATGACTGTGGGGGCTATTCCATAAAGTGTTCTCTTCACATCCCTTTAAGTTACCTGTGCACCCATCTCACCCGATAGCATGTCAGCAATTCTGTAACTGGGGTATAGCGTATAGCGAAATCCATAGTTGCATATGAAAAGTTACTTGCTATGGTTCTTCAAAATTCTACCAGCCAAACAAACATGTTGGTCATTTGACATGCGGGTCTGTCATTATGAAAGGAGAAAGAGAAACAGTATACTCGAGCACAACACCATATTGTTTCACTCCTTTAAATTGATTCTTGAGGTCACATAATTTGTTGCGAAGTGGAGAGTGCTATTTTAGGTAGCAAAATCACTCTGATCGCTAATCTTATCGAAAAAGCGAAAATCTTCACTTAGCGAAGCGCTACAAGTTACAGAGTTACACCACTGTATATCACCTAAATGCGAACAAGTGTTGAATGTCACACAAAACAAATGATTTTACTCATATTTTTACATTAATATTTGCATTTATATTGCATAAGAGTAATGAGTTTGCAAATAGTGACGATGACATTTAATCGAGCAGATATGAGAAACCTGAAACAAATTGATGATTTGAAGATTATTTTCAGAATGTAATGTAAAAATCCGGCATTCCAGGTATTTCTGGTTAGCCTGGTCACCCTATTTTCCAGTCCAGAACCTACTCAACTTATAAATTTTAAAGACATCTTTATGAGAGTGAAAACAATCAGAAGACTCTTGGGTAGGTTATAATTGCAATCAAGTTTGTCCTTTGGAGATGCACTTGTGTTCTAAAATGCAGGTGTGTGCAGGGACAGATTTCTGACTAGGTAGGAACATGCCTAGGAGTGTTGGTGTTCTAGTTATGCAATCACTATTGTTCATGCAGTAAAAAGAATTTATATGAATTTTCTGTTAATCACTTGTGAGAAATCCTAACTTTTGCAAACTAAATGCCATATATTTAAATACGTCTAGCTAAATACTTCATTTTTTACGGAAAACATGAAAGTCAGGATGCTTTGAATTGTGGCACAATTTATAAAACTGGTGCTGCATATGTAGTAATATAAAATAAATAATGATAATTTTGAGGTTAGAACATAATATTGGAGAATGTGAAACCAATGGAGATAGTAGAACTTAAAGACACATACATTGAACAATTTATTGAAGGAGGTCTAGAAGAACTTATTAAGTCAAGTGATGAAAATGATGATTATGAGGAGTATGAAGAGAATAGAACTGCAAAGCCTAAGCAGAATATGAAAACAATAGTAGAGAAAATGAAAGAAGTATCTTGACTTATGAATGGATATGGATGTAGTGTTTGAAATTGACTCATTCATGAAAAGATGCATAAAATTCAAAAGAGGCATGGATGATTACTGTATTTACCTAATTGTAAGCCGATCCTGGTTTTATCAGTGCTAAAGTCAATGTGTATTACTAGTTGCCTATACCCTGATCAGCGCTCCTCCTGCACGGCATATATGAGTGAATTTTGCATTTATTTAACTGGTCTGTGTGGTTTCACAAAAAATTATAGTGGAAAACCAGAGGATAATATTAGTACATTCCGCAAATAATAGGTGCTATGATTGACCCCAGCATGGTTCTTGTAAATTGAGTGCACTGCAAAAGCGAATTTAAGGACATGGCATCATCACAGTTGTGATACGTCGCAGTCACAATACTGGGTGGTGGTGGCATAGTGGCATTAACCTTCCACACAGCAGTCCCAGGTTCGAATCTGGCAGAGGTCGGATTTTTCAACCTGGGATCGTCCTGTTCCCTACTGTGTGATTTGAGGAGACTGAGCAAGTCAGTGTTTTGTCCTTTGGAAGGGACATTAAGCAGTTGGCCCCTTGGGTGCGCTTTGTAAAGAGAAGAGTAGGCCAATTCCGGCATCGGGTTTCTCTCCTCCCTTATGTGTGTTCAGTATGGAAGTAGTAATGGCTGTAATAATTGGAGAGGTTGATTAGCCAGAAATACAAACAAACAAACAAAGCAGTCACAATGTGTGGTGAACAAGAGAGCAGCGTCTTTTTATGTAAGCAGAATTCCGGTAAAAGTACAACCAGTCCCCTATTAACACAATAGATGTTTCATTTAAGGTGAAATCGTGTTAGTTGGACATGAATTTCTCATACGAAGTAATGTAAATAGGGGGGATGTGTTCCAGCATTCTTACCTGATTGACATTTTTTATTTTATTCCTTTATTATGACTTTACTTTGGTTAATGCTTTGTGTTTTTTATCTGTTTATGCAGGGCCATCCCTAGGGGGATGCGGGGCCCGGGGCAATCTAAAATCATCAAGGTATAATTCGCGCACTAAAAAATATCGTATATTTTTAAATATGTATATTTGATTATATACAATGGAAACCACTTAACATGAAAACAGATAACACGAAATATCAGTTAATATCATTTTTCAAAAGATAACATATGAGCTATAGAAAATTACAAAAATGGTCAAAGGAAATTTTAAAAACATCCAAGAATGCTATTTTTCTTTATTGCAGTCAAAAACAATGAAATCCCATGCCTTCTGCATCAGACTCGTAGAAATTGTCAATTTCATACTCTAGATCAGATGTTATGATAATGGGTTCATTGTCATCTGCAATTAATGAAGAGCAGGGCTAATGTTTGTTTCCACTTTCTAGACCTTTTTCACTATCGTAGAGAAGCCATGGAAAAATCGTGTTAAACCGAGCGGTTCATAAAATTCCAGATTCAAGGTGCAAGCAGATGAGATAGTACTCAGCCATTTGTTAATAATAAATTTCAATTATTAACATTCATTAATGCATTTTCTTACATTATTTGGTTAAATGTCTATTAAATAAAACAATATCTCATCAGGTTGAATTTAAAAAATGATGTAATTTTACGCTGATTTTTAGAATTAACTTGATTGTAAATCGAGGAATGTTTTTCAGCTGATGAAAAATGTAAAAAACAGATCGGCTTACAATCGAGTAAATACAATAATGATATCCCTATAGAGAGTTTTACAATGGCCTTCGCTAAAAATCAAAGCACATCACAAGTTACTTTCAGAGAAATTTGTCTTCTATCTCCTAAAGTAGCAGCAGCATCTCCAATATTCTCTTTAATCCTCTCCTGGATCATCAATTGATGATCCACAGGAGGGAGCCTCATCCAACTAATCCTCTCCCAGCATCTCCACAAGTCATGAAGTTTCAAGGGACATCACTTCCATCATTAAAAGTGCATCATTTATTATTTATTTATTGATGCTTATGTCTGCATTTACTTATAAATGTACTAATTTATCTTTAAATAAATTTTGTGCTTATAGTTACTACAGATAAGTAAAATACAACTGTAATAATGTGATTACTTTATAGATGTATATGTTCATTCCCCTAATTCCATATGAATATCATCATAAGCAACATTTTACATCATATGACAATCATTTTTTCTACCAAAATCTATCAAAAACTTTATTTTTTGTGTTTTGTTTTTCTGTTTTCTCAGTCTAAATATATTGTCTGGAGCAGTTTTTAAATCTATTAGAATCAATTTCAAATATAAGCTATTTAAGAAGTATTTTTTGTTTTACAAATTGTTACTTACGTTTCAGTTTTACTGTCTATCATCTTCCCTCTATCTAAATATGCTGAATTGTGGAATTGATCACTAGGTTTATAATTAAATTAAATGATCTTATTCAATACATTTTTGAATGTTAAGATAATAGTCTAGATAATAATAATCTCTCTATATTATAATAAAAGGAATTATGTTTTTGTCAGACGCTTCTCTTAAGCCAGTGTGCAACTCTATCAAACAGCCCCTCCCTACTCCTCCTGCTGCATAGCTCCCCCCCACTCCTCCTGGGTCTGAGGCCAGCTCGTACCATAGTTAACACAACTGTACTGTATTAGTACTCTTTAAAGGTAGATGATTTGACAAATGTCAAATGGCCCTTATTTAAAAGAATCGTGTTTTCGTCAAGGGGATCATCCTTAAATTACGTCATGCTTTAGGGAGGAGGGGGTCAAAATTTTGTGATGTATTATGGCAAGGGGAGGGGAGGGTATCTTTTGAGAATGTGACATCCTTAGTTTCATGAAAAAATGACTTTGCATGAGAGTTTGTGGCAGAAAGAAGTGTAAAACATTGTCTCAAATCGATATTTGATTTATATTGCATGACATAATTTATGGATGGTCCCAAGCACTTTTCTTAAGTCAGTGCACATGTTATAAAATTGTGAGCAAAGTGAGCGAAATCCATTTGGCTGCAAAGTAGCCAATGAAGGTGTGCTTCGTGCCTCATGAGGCTGTAGACCAGGTGGCTGGGCCACGAAGTGGGCAGGGGGACGGAGCCCCCCAAGTACTATAATAATCTAGATGATAATAGATTATTGTCATCATAAATGTCCTTCTAAAGTGGAAATATTCCTTTCAGCTATTTTTTTACTTGATACATTTTTATCTTTAATTTTTGTCATTTTGATATAACTGATTTTTATGAAGTGTAATATGTTTTCTACTTAATATTTTTCATTATTTGAAACATTAAGTTGATGTAATTCACATTTTTGTTTCAGGCTTATTTAAACATGGCATACTACCGAATTGAAGAGCAAAAGAAGGAAGCTGGACGAATTAAGAATGTTGATCTACAAAAGAAGGTGGATTTTTATAATTTAGATACTAATCTCTAAATTTTTCATTGACTTGAACTGTTTTGTAATTCAAATGGTGCATTTTAATGGCATCCCAGCCTATTTTTGAACTGCAGCAGAAAACCTGGGCTCAGCAACTCCTCTTTTTACACAGTAAGAAGCGAAAATTTCATCTTAATCCTAATCATCATCTTTAGCCAAGTCCAGAGAGCCTTATAATTTTTAACATAAATGTTTTGAATCTATGAGAATTCCAGAGTAATGTTTCATATTACAATATTATTATGTGCTTAACTGCATTTTCCAGCTACTCTTAAGGTTTATATATCACTTACAGTGAAACCTCAATCTATTGTTCCCCGACCCAACATTTTCCCAGATGTATTGCTCACTTTGTATAGGCCTTACAATAGCTTCATAAAAACTGTTAAATTATATTGCATTTATCACTCCTTGAAGTATCATTTTCCTCCATTAATTGTTTGAAATTTCTTGATCCTGTTTTACTATTTATGTTGATTGATCATCACTTTCTCCTCTCTTTGAGTAGCCATTTCTACATTGTTTCTCAGATAAGGATGCCAGTTGGAAAACAAGTCATCTTCTGTTAGTCATTTCATGGCCCAGTATTTTACCTTGAGTTATTCCGGACCCACACACTAGAACAGATTCATACCGGTTGACTCACAACATTGTCATAGCCAAAAAAAAAGCAGCATACAATTCCCTCATGTACAGGTTGCAATGCAGACCACTAAACAAATTGGAATTCCTGAAAGAATTATTTTTCATTAAAAACAGCTTTAACTGATTAGGAACATAGCAGCGATATATTGGTGCTAGGGTATCATCCTCTTCTGCCCTCTAGTGTGACAGCATGATATTTGCTTCTATATTTTTTGCCAGCAGCATACAGATAGTTTGAAGCTTTGTTCTGCACACTTACACTTTTTTCGTAAGCGGTTTCTGTTTTGCATTTTTTTAACTTTACCCTTTTTATATTTGACAATGGCAACCAATAGAAAACAGGGTAAGAATCTCGGTTAAGATTTATTTCTTCATAAGGGGATTCAAGTGGCGGGGGAGAGCAGATGGAGCATCAGGATTTTTTTACTTAGAATTGTATACAGAGAAGGGGACAATTAAAAATAATAATATGGGTTTGGGTAGAAATGTCATGATGTTTCTTGCAGAGATAGGCCTGAGAGCCATAGGGACTGCAAACACTAACTGCACAGACTATCCCAAAGAATTGGTAACAAACACAAAGGGCTGGAAAGAAAGAAACAAATTAGACTGCGAGTGGTTCACCTCCGACCCACTTATGTATCTTCTTTTTGTCAGTGGGCTATGACTTGCCTATATACCCAATGCAGTGTATAAAAACCAGAGCTGGGAAAGTTCTGGTTCTGGAACAAGGAATGGCTCCAAAATGATTCCTGTTCCTGGATCCGGAACCAAAACAGGAATAGAAAAATTGCGTTGGAACCTGAACTGAAACAGTGTTTTCAAAACGGTTCCCTTAGAAACGGAGTAATGGATTTGGAAGTCGATTCTTGATATTTTAATATCATCCGTAATCCAAAGAAAGAAAACTATTAGAAGAATATTATTAAATAACTAGAAAATTTACCCGTCAAATATGATGGGAGTAAATATCTGATATTTTCAACACATGACTTTCTTCCATTGAAATCTTGAAGTCATTAATTTCGTGAATACAATACTGAGTATTCACTCTCTTAGGAGATTGAGTTAACCCGGTGTTGCATGGGAAATTCAGGCTTTCTTTGTTAACATTATGTAGTGTTAAAAAAAGTATCTAATTGTGATAAAAACCTTTATTGTAGAACAGAATACCATGTCTTTTCTGTAATATTTGAATTTAAAAGGAAGGCTAAATTTTAAATATATAAAGCTTTTATTGAACCAAATATTAATCATTAAAAATTTCTTTAAACAACGTTTTTAGTAAAGTATTCGTTGCTTTTTAATATTTGTCCTTGGATGCTCATAGGTTTCACTAAAATTTTAATGTTTTCTGGCACTCTCGATCTTGACAATGCAACATATAATTGTCCATGTGAAAATACAGGCTTGTGTAAATAAATTCCCACATGTTTAAGTATTTGTCCTTGTGATTTATTAATCGTTACTGCAAATGCCGGAAATATTGGAAATTGCCTTTTTTTAAAAATAAATGGAAGGTTTGTGTCACTCGGTGCCATATCAATTCTTGGAATCATTACTATATCGCCACGGTTTGATTCTGATAAAATTACTGCGATAAGTGAGTTACGATTGCACCTTCTTATTTTCAATCTCGTTCCATTGCACAAACCTTTTTTCGGATTTAAATTCCGGATTAACATCATGATTGCATCCTGTTTAAGTACTAATTCATGGGGAGGCATTCCAGATAGAGTTTAAGCAAGTAAGAACTCCGCAGGGTAGTTTCTATTGTCATTGCTGTCTTTGGAGATAATGCTGTCGTAAATGTGAGACGTACCTGGCAATCCTCTAATATTTTATGAATTGATTTTCTGATGGTTAAAATTACTCTTTCTCCTAATTCGTTTGTTGAAATTGCTGATAACTTTTCTCCATATACCGCTTTTATAATGTCTCCTTGAATGATCATATTTTCTGGAATTTCAATAAAGTCATCAGCTAAATTTGTCGTGGAAAACTTAACAATTTTTTTAAATTAGCGGTTTTAAGATAAATTAATCGCTTATAAGAAATGTATTCTCGTAGAGAATTTAACATTTTCAATAAAATTTCAATATAAAATAACAGATTTTACAAAATGATATTCTTTACAAACTTTTCTATAAACATGTTTTAAAAATTAAACAATATAAATGTATATTATATTCCTCAATTGATATTAACAAACAAAATGAGGAAAAATAATCTTGATTAACATACCTTTTTGTAGCTTTTAACTTTATACCTCTTCAAAGTAAATGTCAATAACAGATTTTATGAACAGATTACAAAGTTTTCTACAAACATGTTTTACAAATAAAACAATATAAACATATTTTACATTCCTAAATTGTTATTTACAAACAAAATAAGAAAAAGTAATCTTGATTAACATACCTTTTTGTAACTTTTAAATATAGACCTCTTCAAATTAAACAATGTCTAAAGCTAAGCAATGTCTTCCCTAACAACCGTTATAAACAACTGGTGTTTATAAGTAAATAAAATGAATTATTTTATTTTTTCTATTCTTAATTTGTATACTCTTATAATAATAAAGGTATATTTTTATTCTTTTTAAATATATATTATATTCAATAATTATTAACCAAAAAATTATTAATGAAAATGAGCATTGCATTACGGACAATGGCTATTATATTAAGTGATTGAATTTGTTGTTTAATGGATCAAAGATGAGTTTTAAGATGACTCAAGAAAAGTTTATGAATTTGAAGACAAAAATATAAATCCAATATCTTGATTCAATCGACAAAATAAAACTAAATGTTAATCATAGGTTTGTTTCACATCCCCATGAAGAGTTAACAATTTAAGTATTGTTTATTAAATTTATTTTTAACCATTAGTTGTTTTCAAAATAATATCACTCAATTTGACAAATTTCGTAGAACAGGGGTAGACAATCTACGACTTGCAGGCCAGATCTGGCTCATTGCTCAGTTTCATTCAACCCGTGATAAGACTTCTAAGAATGTTCCTCTATGATATTAGGATTTTAAATGTTTAAATGTTCCTGAATTTCTAATGTTTTTTGCATTATTCTATGGAAAATTAATCTCATTAATTTTTCCATATTTAAGTTTAATGTGGGCCGATGAAGCTCTAGGTTGTTTAAATATGGCCCACCAAACGCCTTATAACTGTGAATCTGCCCAGATATTAACTAAAGGTTGTTCTGCCCTGTCATAGAGGTTCACCTGAAAATGCCTGATATTTATATAGCCAACTGTTTGGAATGTAACTGAACCTACACCAGTGTATACTGAAATATATTAGCATCTTTGGATGAATAAAGAAATTGAAAGCGTAAAAATGCAATTCCAGTATGTAGAACCTAAAAAACATCTTAATGTAATTGAAAATAGTTGTAATTCATGTAAAATTTTATCAATTAAAAGCATATTTTTTAAAAACTAGGAATGGTTCCATAAACGAACTGTTCCTTGTTTCTATCACTCGGAACTGAACCCGGAAGGTACAAGTTCAAAAATTTAAAGTCGGAACCGGAATGGTTGGAACTGGAACTTCCCAGCCCTGGCAAAAACTATGCAGAAGGATGGGTTGAAGGTGGAAGTGTGTTGTCCCGAGATTGTAAGGGTATACAATGAATTCATGGGAGGATTGGATAGAAACGACCAGCTATGTATCTATAAGAGCTTGAATATTTCTTCAAAAAAGTGGTGGCATAGACTGATCTTTGACTTACTAACTAGGATGATAGTAAATTCTTATATCTACTACAAACAAGCTACTAATAAGTCAGTTTTCCCTCTAAAAATTCTATTTGGATGTAATCAGAGACCTCATGGACGACTACAGTAGCAGAAAAGCATGACAACACTGGGAAAATGTTTATAGTATGCATAATTTTAGAGAGTGCCATTATCATGATCAAGTGGAAATAAATATGACAAAAAAATAGTAATGCTAAAGGAATGGGTGGTGTGTAGGGCAAAAGGAATAAGGAGGAGGACAAGTTTTGTGTTCCATTTGCAGAAAAAGTTGTGCATTGACCCTTGTTTCAGAGAATACCACATGAATCTCCAGTGACGAACAAACCAGAAGCCTACCTAAGTTTTTAAATATTTACTGTGGACCATTATCGTAATACAGGAAAAATTTAGAGCAGGTCACAGTTCAAGTTTTTTCCAAGCGTTCTTTTTTCAAAAAGATAAAAAATTGGCCATTTAATTCAGTCCCTAATCAGTTAAGAAATGGTTTTCCCATTAAAATGATAGATAATTTAGTTAAGAAATACAGACATAAATTAAATGTTCCATGTTCAACAATCCTACAAACTTCAAAAAAAGAAAAACAAGACAAGATTTTCCAAGATTCTGATTTAAATTTTGCATTGTCGTCCAAAAATCATATCTATCAATTGCAAGGAAACCGTAATTATCCAACCCCATTTCATGGAAAATCTGCCGTTTATCAAATCAACTGCGATAAGTGCGACAAAATTTACATTGGTCAGAAAAGTAAAATTGCTACCAGGTTCAAAGAACATATTTCGTACTTTAAACTTGGAAGTTTTGAAAAATCATGCATTGCAACCCACATCCTTCACACGCAACACTCCACTTCCTTGGATAATCTTAAATTACTTAAACCCATTCCCAGTAACTGTCTTATAGATGCGGCCGAAAGTTCAGCCATTTTCAAAAACAAAGACGTAACACTCAACCAAGACACAAGTCCAATTGTAGACACTACAATGCTTTCTCTTCCTTGCAACAACATTCCAACAGACTTCCGAACTCCCCCATTATGACATTGTAACTATTTCCTTTCCCCTCCCCTGACTTTCTTCCCCTCTCTCTTGTCCTTTGTGCGTGTATATATATACTCTCCACAACCTGCTTTTCTTTGTCTTTACAATCCACCTACTGAGGATGGAATCATTGTTTCCGAAATAAGTATTTAGGCATTCTTTAAACAAGAAGTAATTTTTATGGTTTAATGATTCATGCGCATGTGAACAAGGGTCCCTGGTGTGGAGAAGTAATTTCCCCTTAACCAGTGTTCATTTGTGTTACTTCTCTTTACTTTCTCCATATACGTAGTATAGGGGAAAGTATTATATTCATGAAAAAAGTCAACTTCGAGATTTCAACGGATATACACGTTTTGAGGTCCCCTGAACACGTTTTGACCATTTTCTCAATAATATCTGTTGTGTTAGTGTGTGTGTATGTGATAGTTTTTCGTGGGTGCTCTAACTCAAAAACTATTAATCAGGTCAACACGAAATTTTATATTTAATATTTATATAAATGTCAAAGGAACTGATTAGTTTGTGGTAAAAATCGGTCAACAGGAAGTGGAGGTTTACTCTTGCCACTTATCCGTTATTTTGAAATATTTGCTTTAATATTTGATAAATGTAAAAATGTATTGGAATACAGGTTGTAGGAAATTTATTTGTCTAAAACCCTTGCTTGAAACCTTTTTCCATATAATGCATTGTTTAAGAAATATCTTATATTTTATCTGACACCACCACGCCACCTACCGACGACTATTGTTAACAATTGACGCTTAGTTACATCATGTAATGCTCCTTTTTCTTTTCTTAATTGTTGGAGCTTTGTGGCTATATATATATAATGATAATATCAGAAGACTATGGTTTGAGTTTATTTCTGTTCTTTGTAAAGTCGAAAATTTTCTCAGTTTTTTAAAATATTTATTATTATGTAACCTATTTGGAATTTTTAGAAATATTACAGATATGGAGAAAGTCATATGGTGGCCACATCATATTTTTATTGTAATTAACCATAGGGCTCCAAAATTTAATTTTTGAACTAATTTGTTATGTAAACAATATGAAAACTATATTATAAAGGATAATTATTGTTCCACAAAGTATTTAAAGGCATACAATGGAAATAATTCCATGTTTTGAATTTAAATTGTTTTTATATAAATTTAGCTTTAAAGTAGTTAAAGACAAACTGTATACTAAAATAATTACTATATTTATTACAAAGTAATAGCACTTGTCTTTGCATGCTTGTAGTTAAAAATTGGATGGTATGGAAACTAACAGTGCCAGGTGGTGGAGAGGTTGTGAACCTCTAAGTGATATATTAAATTTCTTCAAGAAACAACAATGTGAATGTCCTTGACAACAGATGATTTTTAACCCAAAAAATGCAAAATTTTCCTCTTCAAAACGAATATGTGGTCTGATTCGACACATTTCAAATTCGATGTTAGGGAAATGAAGTTTCAATCTTTACAGTGTCCTTGGGTTTGATTTCAACCTGGAATTGTCCCATCCCCTGCTTGTGTGATCTGAGGAGACCACGCAAGTCAGCGCTCCATCCTTCGGAAGTGATGTTAAGCAGTTGGCCCCCTTGGTGATCTTCGTAAAAGAGTAGGCTAATACCGGCACCGGGTTTCCCTCCTTCCTTGTGCGTGTGTTTTGTCTGGAAGGAATAATGGCTATAATAATCCAAGAGGTTGATTTGCCAGAAATTCCATACAAACAAACAAATTCCTTTGTTCAAGGACCATATTCGCACAATGATTCTAAGTAATTTTAAAATGCGAGTGAAAGTTATACTGCATTGCTTCTTGTAAATGTAACTCCCATATAAAATGTGGAGATTCAGAAGGAAATATCGAGGGACATATCTAGATACAGAGATACCAAGATTCTAATTGGTTAGTAAAATGTGCATGGATGTGGTTTCAGTGAAGTTAATTGTGAGATTTGCACAGGAGCCAGTACAGGATGTTTTAAATTCTTTGAAAAATTGATGGAATTGAGATATAAACTTGGCACTTCTGGATTTTTCCATCAAACAGAATGAGATATATGTATTTAATGGTATACAGGTATACTCCCTTTTCATGGAGATTACGTTCCCAGAGTGTCTGCAAAACCATAATTGGCAAGCACATAAAGTAATGTAAAAAATGGGGTTCAGTTCCCGCAGCCATGAGAATGGTATACCTTATCAATGTGAATTGCATTCTAGACAAGTCATAGTTCATTCATCCTTTCTCATTGTTTAAATCTGTGACGTGGTAATTTCTTTTTGGTGTGGTTCTTTTATTAGAGCAGGTTCATTCTCTCTAGTGCTAAAAAAGGTGACAATTTTGAGCCATCAGCCTAAACTGACACAACGCTTATCCTCAGCTAGTAGTTTTCAATAACACTGACTTTGTAGATTAGATAAAATAACTAACAACACCAGTCTCTCTGTAACTAACAGTAACAACAACAGCATTAAAAATGTGTTAGGAGAGTGCAAATTTTTAAATATCAAGTTGAGACATTGAACGGCAACCATGGTTCAGTTCAACACTCATTATTATAATCCTTAGTGAACTAAATAAAGTCTTTCCTAGAATTATGTCAGGGAATATCGAAGGGACTTCCCTGTGATAAACTTCCTGATCAAAGTAATGACATTGTAATGCAAAATAATAAAGAAGGAAATGGTTTTATGGCATTATATTAAAAGGCTGTTTCCCTTTTTTTCTTTTGCAAGACCTTTTACCCAAATTTCTCTTCAAAATCATTTAATTTCCTAAAACCACCACAAATATTCTTAACATAGATTCTCCTACTATGGGCATACTTATTCCACAACATGCAGGTATAAACAAGTGAGAGAAGGATTGCAAAGCAAATTACATATGGTGCTTTTTATCACTGACTACCATCTTTCTGTTGGAGCAAAGAATAGCTTATGTAATTTATTGTTGGTTGCCTACATTTGCAGCAGCATGTACTTGTTAGCAATTTTTTCCGATTACTCCTCAGAAATGGATCCTAAATCCAACGAACATTTACCATGTCTATCTCTCATATCGAACAACCTATCCTGAAAATATAGCATCTCCAGGTAGAAAAATTTCAGAGATATTGCCCATACAGAGACAAAAGGATGGTCAAACAGACAATCCAAAAGCATAAGCAATTATTTTGGAAAAAGCTCCAAAAAGATTTTTTTAAATCATCATATGTCTTCTTTATTGGAATCTACTCTTGGTGAATCACAGATGACAGCTGATTTGTAGCTGATATATGCATCTGAATTTTTTATTGATATTGGAAAGACTATATCAATTAGATTTTATCCATAAGACATGTTCTATGGTGTAAACTTAATTTACAAAAGTCCAAGAGGAATTAGTATACCTGGTATTTGGATTGCTTAATTTTTAAAGTCAGTTGAATAATATGTTATCCATAAATGCTCAAGATCTATCATCTGACAGAAGGTGTTCAAGTTTAATCTTTATTTAATTGTATAACTGGGAGAACTTTTTGTCTCTTAAGGCTTTTATGCATTTATCAAGATTATTATTTGCTTTAGTGTATATGTTATCAGTGGCTCACTGTGGGTTTTGAAGCAAGTTGTACTGAACAATCACAGAGATAAAAGAACATTAATTTTAATTTGCACTATAATTTGAAACAATAGATATTTTAAAATGGTAATGCAAGATGCATATAAATAGTACAAGGGAAAATGAATTAAAATAAAATCATTTAAAAATATATTCCGAAAACAAAATATTACACAAACAAAGTTAATGAAAGCCAAATTCAACAAAGAGCAAAATTCAATGCTACCACTTGCATGACAGCCAGAGCGAGCTGCCCACTGACTGCACTTTTTAGTGGCTATTATTGTTGAATAGTATTCAACATCTCTGCAACCTTCTGTGCCAGCCAGAAATTCAGGCAGAGAATATATGTGAAATGATTCGGCTGCCTTTCTCAGCTATCCTCCAGTGCATGTACTGCACTGTTTGATGGAAGATACCAATAGATGTGTGGTAAATTTTCTGCTCAACTGCATTGCATGGCAGTCAACATCCTGTGAATTTTCTTAATTTATCTTAAAATCATTTATGCATTTATCCTGCGAAAGTAGGATTTTTTCTGAGGTCATCCAGCTCTCTATTTGTGCGTGTACAAACAAAGAGAACATAGCAATGAGGTAACAAAAATGAGGAGAATGCACAAATCAGTGCTCTGTCCTTTGGAAGGGACACTAGGCAGTTGGTGCTCTTCATGAGAGTGGACTGGGTTTCCCTCCTTCCTTCTATGTGTCCAGTTTGGAAGGCAATAGAAAATCACCACACCTTGTGTGTATATTCCCTGGTCAGTTAAACTGATCTAAGAATTGGGAACATTATTATTATTATTCATTGGACACCCTGATTGTCAAATTTGTTATGCATATAGAAATTAGTGATAAGTTCTCTGATAATGTAATAAAGTAGTGCTCTTTAAATATTTAGTTATTTTTGTAACAGTCAGCTAAACCTATTGGTATTTTATAGCCACATATAATCACGGTGATGATCTTTTTCAGATAGCTGCCGTTTTCTATTACTTGTGTGTGGTGACCTTGCAGTATGTGGCTCCACTTCTCATGTGCCTCTATTTCACACTAATGTATAAAACTCTGGGCAAGTATTTGTTCATCAGATATCAAATTTATCTTTTAATATCCCTTGAATGATTGCAGTGTTGACAAACGTAGTTGTTAAAGAAGCATGCTAACACAATTCTCATTTAAGATTGAACAATCATCACTTTATTTATTATGCTATAATCTTTGGTTTTATTGCTCGAGTTATGTTGAAATAATTACAAAAATTTCTGCTTTTGTAGTGCACCACAAGGCATTCAACACCCCTGTATATAATTAATGATATTTTTAGTGTCATATTGGATGAGGATAAGAAAAGTTATTTATTACAATTAAGTACAAACTACAAAATTAAAATTCCTGAATCGTTGAGCTAAGTTAAGGGATGATAATTCTGATACATTAATAGTAAATATTGCTGTTTTGTCCATTGATTTACTAATCTTGGGTTTGCAGGTGGTTATAGCTGGATTGGACATCCTGTTTCACAAGAGGAATGCCCTGCTCAAGAACATACTTTGGACCAAATAGATGCTGAAGATGATGAAAGTATTGAGATTTCAGCTCGCCGCTTTACTCTTGCTCTAAGCATACTTAAGCAGGTGAGTGGTGTGTTGCTCTCCAGCTAGTTGTATGAATTTTAATAAATTTCATAAAACAGTGATTGAATTCAAGTTTTCTTGTCTTGGGATTGTTACAGTTGGAGTTATTCTTTTTTGTACATAGTAATGTCATTTTAACTGGCTTATAATTTTGATCCTTCAGGTGTTTTCTGCAGAAGTTTACCGAGGACTCCTTGGATTTGGCTTATGGTGGTGTTGCTTTGCTATTTTTGTCACATCATCACTGGGAATGGTTTATCAGTCATATTTTGGTCAAACGTAACTGGTGATCTTGTTGTCAAGTTAGCATTTTGTGGTGCTTGTTACTTCCCTCATTGTTGAACTCTTTTTAGCCTTCTCATACAGTTTTTATACGTATTTTTTAAAGTGGATGATAACAGGTGTTTTACAGCAATATGTACCTGAAAATATTTGGTATGAATATTTTAAAATTCTGTTTTGGTTTTTAAGACATAAACTTTATAACAGCAATGATTGATTAGCTCAGCATATTTTGATAAATGAAACTAATGTGTTATTATTTATTTTGTTTGTTTTGTACTAGATTGTAGAATTTTTTCTGAAAAATCAGTGAATCTTTAAGGTATTGTTTTTGGACTAATATTTGTATTTGTTTGTTTTCGTGCTGAAATATAAAACACATTCTCATTGACTTTTACAAACTCATTTTTCATTCAGTTATTATATATAGATGTAAATTTAGATGTGGAGTTGCAATTGTGTTTCCTTAACTTGACCAAAATGTTTCAGTACATAAAGCCGTTTCAAGACTGTAAAGAAAGCAAATTTTAAAATTGTCGTTTTATTTAAAAATTTAATTCTTAAACTAAGGGGTTGCGAACCTATGGCCTGTGGGTCACATGTGAACCACGACAGCATTATGTACAGCTCGCAAAGATGTGACGAACAAGAGATCCATAAAATTGAACTCACAAATTCCTATTCTTCAATTCCAGTAATAATAATAATAATAAAGCATTTTAGTGAAATTAATCCCTAATAACCCCATTTAGAATTGATTTTCACTTATATGATACCTCAGAATCTCGAGAGAAATTCTGATTTAAACTCTAATCCGGCCCCCCTAAAGCATTGGCAACTTCCAATGCAGGACCCATGAAGGGTTCACTACCACCGATGCAGACCGCTGTGTAGATGACATTTTTTCTATGGACCGATGAGGCAGAGCCACTTATTCCTTCCTTCAGACATTTTCCATCCATCCCACCCTCTCCTTCACTCATCACTCTTCTACATCACACTCTATGTTCCTCAATGTTAACCTTCTTTTCCGTAATGGATGCATTGGCACCTTGGTGCACATCAAAGTTGGTGTCGCGACTTCTAATCACAGAGAATTCGTCACTGCGACATTTCATCACTTTCAAAATGGTAACTGCGACAACTCGTCACACATTTTAATTCGTAACAGTCAAAAAATATTTGGTACCAGCCACATTTGGTCACATTACAATTGGTATCAGCGACTTTTTGTCATGGAAAATAATTGGTGACTGCAATTTTACGTCACAAAATTATTTTCGTCACAGGTTACGTTTGTGGACTCTTTCTGGGAACATAGGCTTCATGGGAATCAAAGTACTCTGGATGATACGCATGTTAGAAATTTATGTATATCTAACAAGTTTAATCGTAATTAGTGGGGGAGGGGTGGGGGGGATAGGGGTGGGGGAATAGAGGAGGATAGGGATGAGGGAGATAGGGGTAGGAGGTATAGGGGTGTGGGGATAAATCATGGGTATCAAAGTACTCGGGATGATACCTATGTTGGAAATTTATGTATATCTAACAAGTTTAATTGGAATCAGCGGGGGGAGGGATGGGGGATAGGGGTTTCATTCCGGGAACATGGGCTTCATGGGTATCAAAGTACTTGGGATGATACATGTTGGAAATTTATGTTTATCTAACAAGTTTAATCCAATCTTATCCCGCAGTACTTGTGCCACCAAAATGCAGTATATCTCCTCACCTGTACTCAATGCCATGCATTCTACATGGGCCTCACAACCACACCCCTTAATATCCGCATGAACAGCCATTAGAATAGTGTCACTCTCAGACGCTCTCTTCCGGTGGCTGACCATGTGTTAACACACTCCTTTCCCTTCAATAGCTGCTCCACAGTTAATACTATCTGTGCCCTTCCTGATAGTTTCCCCGTGCCACAACTCCATCAATGGGAACTAGCCCATATTAACATTCTCTGCTCTCTCTTCTTCCCAGATTTAAATCTTCACTAACACTCCCACTCCAATTACCCCTCTTTTCCTGAACCCCATCCTTTCCCTTTTCCCCTACCTCCAGTGTAACACTTAATTTTAGTTTCTGTTATTTATTGTAAGTGTTCACTGGTTCCTTTCTATCCCTCTCAACCTCTCGTTGCTTTTTATTTTATTATATCATCTCTTATTTCCATATTGTTATATATCATTATAAATAGCTGCTTCGTACATATATATGATATACATACAATGGAATCCTGATTTAAGGTTTCTCCATTTAAGGTTTTCCTGCATTTAAGGTTGTTTTTTGTGGCCCCTAACAAAACTCCATATAAATAATGTATTATATTACCCGATTTTGCGTTTCTCGATTTTGTGCATTGCCCACATTTAAGGGACAAAATTCTCATCCCTAGACAGACATCGCCTCGATTTAAGATGTGTTTACATTATGCGATGCAAAAATATATTATTTAATGGAGTTGTAATGTAATAATTCACATTATCCATCAATGACGCAACACATACTGGCATTGTTACTTTAAATGAACTCAAATAATTAATATTTTGTCGTTCCGTGTTTTCTCAATCCACCTTTAGTCCTTAAGTCATCTGTTACACAGTTTAAGAAAGTTGTGGTGACGTCATTACACAAACATGGATTTTTTTACGTTTCTGTTCCAAAGCGCTCATGGCTCATTCTTCTTTTTCAAATTTGCCAACTGGAATCTACGACTTGTATCTGAAATTTCCATTTTTTATGCATTCTTTGCACGAAGTGAACGCATATAGGGGAGGTCATTTCTGTCCATCCATCCGCATGTTTAAACCCTGGAACTGCTGGAGGTACTTCAATAAAATTTGGTATTTTTCTAAAATTTGTTGACTGTTTCCAACTTTGGTTAAAATCGGACCATAATGACAACTACTTTACATAAAGACCTAAATGTATTTTACAACGTATTTCGCATCTCGTTAAAGACTCATCTGAGCGAACAAAAGTTCAATAAAATAATTAAATACACATTTTTTATCAAATAAATTTTCCTGTAAAACTAAAGGTTTACAATAAATTTAAAGAAAAGGAAATTACCATGTTTACGTAATTTTACGATTTTTGATGTTCTTTTGTTCATTCAAAAAATATTAATTAAAAATTTTACAACTCGGGAACCTCTGGAGATATTTTGATGAAAATTGGTATTGGGGAGTTTTACTAAAATTTGTCAGCCGATTCCAATTTTGGTTAACATTGGATTGCAATAAGGACCACTTTACATGAAGACCTTCATGTAGTTTACAATGTACCTGTTTCAACTCTGGAACTGCTGGACATATTTTGATGAAATTTGGTTTTGGGAAGTTTTACTAAAATTGGTCGCTGATTCCAATGTTGATTAAAATCGAACTACAATAACGACCACTTTACATGAAGACCTACATATGTTTTACAATGTGCCTCATTTTCAACTCTGAAATCGCTGGACATATTTTGATAAATTTGGTATTGGGAAGTTTTACAAAAAATTGTCGACGGATTCCAATTTTGTTTAAAATTGGACGATAATTATGACCACTTTACATGAAGTACTACATGTAGCTTACAATGTACGTTTCAACTTGGGAACCACAGGACATATTTTGATGAAATTTGGTATTGGGAATTTTACTAAAATTTGTCTATATCAAAGAACCCATTTGGAGAATGTGTACTCCAACTTGCAGTACACTTTTCCATACTTTTTTATTCCATATATAATGCCTCTAACTTGACAGGAAGGTTACCTTTCAATTAATCTTCTCTTAATATTTGTTTCAATTAATAATAATTTGATATTAATAAACTGCCATTTAATCGTTCAATTTTAGACTATCCCCATTTAAGGTATTATTCGATTTAAGGTACAAAAAACTTATCCCCAGGCAAACATTAAATGGGGATTCCACTATATATATCATATAAAACCTAAGGTACGTCTAGAAGTATTACAGAGCTGAAATTTGGCAGAAGATAGGTCATTGGGTACAACCTCTGGAAAAAATACGAAATCCCAGAAAATGTTATATGCCCAATTTTATTAACCCTTAAGAAAAGCATTGAAAACGGTGTAGGGCTATATAAATTTGTTTTTTTAAATTATTTACAATTTAGATACAAAGTTGAGACATGTACCATACTGTAGTTGAAAGAATGAAGTTTATTTTTCTTGAAAATAGAGAATTCAAATCCATGCTGAATTTGCATAAAAATTCGATTTTAATCAAAATTATGAAATTTTTTTCGGTCTTCAACAATGACAAATATTAACTACCATAGCACTGAATACAATGCCTTTCAATGGGAATTGATTTTCCATACTTCAACAGTATTGATTTAATGCTTAGACTGCATTATAATTAATTTGATTTATGCCAACGACTTATACCTATGTGACAATTTCAAATTATTTTTTTTTCCGGATACATACTAAAAGGCACAGATAATGATACCTAAGACACAAAATATCTTAATTTTTACATAACTTTTAGTGTAACATAATAGGCTATTGTTTTAATGATGATTATAGTTATTGCTTAAAAAGGGCGATCTGAGCCTTGAAATTTGAAAACATGGATGTGAGCCGATTGCCAGAGAATTTAGAAATTCCAGAAAGATACCTTAATTTTGCAGAAAATGAAAACTATTATCTTATTTAACCCTTCAGCGACGGGCTCAATACATGGTACTGACTTCATTTTCTTTCCTTACCGCCGGTATCTGTGCGTAGTACTGACTTAAAGCTGCATTGTTAGCGACGGGCTAGATTTAAATACTTTTTCTTACGTCCGGCGGGTTTTAACCCATATGGCCGATTTGAAGGTACTTTGATATAAACCTTTATAAGTTTTTATTTAATAATGGGATTTACGTGAACTTTTGGAATATTTATGTTATAGTATGTTTTTTATAACATTTTTTATATAATTATATTACAATAAGATTGTGTATTAACACAGAAAGAAAAAATAAAAGTTTATTCCACAAAAATGTTTTACGCTTACTCACTGCTTTACGTGCTATACACTACTCCTCCGATATCCGTGAGGGATGCATTCTGCAAAAACGTCGTGGATACTGGGTCTTATGTTTACATTATATCTTAGGATAGGGTCACCATACAAAAGAAGTAATTTCAACAAATTTTATGTGCTATTTAGGCTTATTTTTACTGGTAATAGTACTAGATAATATCACCTATATGAATTTGAAGAATATTTCATCATTTACATTCATTCCGGTTTGTCTCAAGTAAGGTTGGGGATCCTCATACAGTAATTAAAGAAGAATAATTGAATTTGTCCATTTTTATAAAAGAAATAATGAACTGTTATCGATGTCGTTTTTCTAAAAGGAAAACTAAAATATTAAATACTATATTATATACTGTAAAAAAATATGACTCAGATCTTATAAGTATATATTGATTACCGCTTATCTGAGAGATACTGCTATCAAAAGTAAAAAGGTTTCCTAATACATATTTATTGCCAAGTCATGACATATGTAGTACATAGCATGGGACATTTTAATAATAGTCGGACAGGGCAAGATTATGAAATTCTTGAATTTATAAAAATCAACCTCTTACAGTCGAAGTGAATACAATTTTGAAGATTTAGAAGAATTGTGTCGTAATTTTCTTACTGCTAAAAGCGATTATGTTCCTAATGTCTGAAATAACGATAGTGAAAGGAACAGCAAATCAAAAGAAAATGGTAAAACTAAACTTAATAATAATGATTTTAATTGGAAAATTCAAAATTATTTTCACAATTTTTATTTTATAATTTCTTATGTGTACAATAAATAATCTTAAATGATCAATTTTTACTTATTAATCACTACTAAACAAAAAGTTTATAAAAACTCAGTCCTTAAAGAGGTTACGTAAAATAACATGTTGGAGAGATTCGCAGATATGCGAGACCTTGCTCGCGAATACTGGGTAATGGGAGATAAAACCAACTCGCGGATACGTGAATTCGCGGATAATGGGGGAGTAGTGTATTTGTTCCCATCCATTCAAATGACGTGCTCGAGTTCTCTCTATAAGGCAGCATGTCACCCCGTTCTCATAATAGTGTAATATGCTCGTGAGTACGCAAAATATTTTACTGGTGACATTGATTTTTGGATATTTCAAATTCCGTGATCGAACAGATGCATTCCAATAAATCTTATAAATCGCCAACAAATTTCAATGAATGCCTTAATTTTATAGAAAATTAACTTTTTGCAAATGATATAGCGTTGGAGATACTTCTAGAAACTATAGAATTATTAACCAGAAATGTCTTGGATTTTATACATTTCTCCAACTATAGAAATTGCTATAAAAACCAATGCATTTAAATTCTCTCGGACTTTATTTTGCGTTCGAGAAATTTCTAACAGATTTCTATGATTAAATGCTCCATAGGATCTTGAAATTATATGTAAATTTCGACAAGTTATTTTTATTTTTAAAAACAAGAAGATATAGAAATTGATTTTTATAACCAACTTTTATATAGTTATTACTTTAATATGATGAAAATCTATAATATAATTATGATAACCTTTCTCTACCAGCTGTTGTGTGATGTGGGGTCTCTATACTTAACCTTTAATCTTTTTACAGTTGAGAGCATGGCAGTCAGAAGTAAAAAACTCGCAATCAGTGTCAAACGTAAGAATGTTTGGTATATAAGTAGTATGAAGTTTGATAGTATCTTTTGTATCATTAATGAAAATAGTGACATCCTTTCATATTGCTTAAAATCAACACACTGCTACTTCAGAGTAATTCAGCTTTAGATAGTAGTAGGAGTGAAACTGTTGATCACCAACGAGGTTTTCAAGGGCCTTTTCATAGGGAAAACAGTTTCAGAATAATCTTAAATGAATAAAGATAAAAAGTTTTTCAGATAAATAAAAACTTACTATTGTTGCGGAGAGACTTCCCACTTTCATTATCTCTTCCAAACACATATGCTTTGGCACTCTAAAATGTTTACGAATAACATCACATGACTGGCCCAGAATAGAACGAGGGTGAATCACCTTCAGCTGGCTCCTATTGTCCTCACTTTCATGATATCTTACTGCCGAAATCAAGCTCGTCTTATCATCAGCCGATTTTTGAAATGTCAGCATCTAAACTAGAATTAAACTAAATTAGAATTGAATTATTTAGTTAGAAATATTACGGACATTAATGTAAAAATTCACAATAACAATTATTTTAGATACCTTAATAGTTCAATTTTGTGTGATAATTTTTGAAGCATTCTTCCAAACATAATCCAACATCACACACTCTGCAGCAGTACACCATATCCTTCTTTTTTCCATGCTTACTGCACACAACACATCTCCTTTGTGGCCTCGATTTCTTTCCCTTTGGCTGTACCTTTTCAATAAAATGCCTTTCTTTGAGTCTCGTAACAGTGTTATCTGTTGATTGTCAACCATGCACATTTTCTGCCCCTCTAATTGCGTACTTGGTGAAGAGTCCTTCCTCTAACAAAAATCGGTATGACAAATGGCCCACTTTTTCCCCGGTATTTTTACTATATATAATTAGTGAATTTAAAATGGAGGAATTTAGTAGTCTCTTGAACAGTTTCATGTACCATTTTGCCAATCTTTTTCTTTCAATCAAATATATTTGAAGCCTTTGATCCTTAAGATCTATCCCTCCCATATATTTGTTATAATCAATAACACACACTGGCTTTTCTATCTCTTTTCCCCTACTACTTTCTAACTTTTTGTCATCATTATGATATGTGGATATCATTGTTACCACTTTTTTATCGCACCATTTGATTACTGATATGGGACCTGCATTTCTTGCAATTATTTCTCCCTTTTTAAATTTATTTTCCTTAACCACCACAGGTGCATACTTTTGGTTTATTTTCATGGTTCCCACACAGTCTGTTGAATGATTTTTCAGAATCCTAGCCAGTGAAGGACTATTATAAAAATTATCCATCCACACTGTGTATCCTTTTCCAAGAAGTGGCTTCATAAGTTGGAGAACAATTGCGGTTGTTTTTGACTTGGCTGGTTTCATGATGAGAGTTTCAATGACTGTATCTTTCCCTGTATTTACAAGAAAATTCCACAAATAGCCTGAATCAGACTCACACAACTCAAATGTTTTTATTCCGAATTTTGATGACTTTAGAGGCAGATACTGTCGGAAAGATAGTCGTCCCTTCCATAGTGTTAAAGACTCATCTACAGCTATGTTCTTTTCAGGCAGATATAACGTTTGAAATTTTTTGTTCAAGTGAGACAAAATAGGAAAAATTTTAAACAATTTTGGAGGTCCTTCATAACTTGCCTTCTTTTCATTGTCCGTAAAATGAAGAAATCTGCAGATCAATTCAAATTTATCCCTCGAGATGACGTCAGCAAAGCCAGGCATTGAAATCACTTTTCTTTTAGAAAAATACAACCTTAGAGTCAGTTTTTGCACTATTCCCATTAAAATGAATACACCAAGTACGACATAAATCTCACTTTCGGTCACTGATTGCCATGATCTCATATGAGATCATAGGGAAAAGATGCTGCCTCTCATATTCTTATATTGTTCTGTGTATCTATTAGTTTCTTCAACTATAATTGTAAACAAATCCTTATCAAAAAGAAGTTCAAAATATTCCACAATTTCTACTACATTTTTGGCCATATTCTGAGGCCCACAGTCTTCAGCAAATACTTCCAGTTATCCGATGAAATTTTCCATTCTCTCCCAATGAAAATCTTCATTCTTCCTATCTTCATCTTCGCTATCAGCTTGATTCATCACTACATCTGCAAATGCAATACCATCAACCATACTGGAGCCACTATCACTATCGCTATCGTTTGAGGAATCATTAGATTCCTCCAAAATCCTCTGCAAATCTTCATCACTAACATCAAGTGTATTCCTACTAGCCATATCTGCACAATGAGGGGTAAAGATTCCTCAAATTAAATTAGAACTGAAGGAACGTATGTTAACAAATAAGTATATTTCCTTAGAGAACAACTTCACCATTTATAGTATAGTCAATACCATGCAGGGGCAAGAAACTGAATGGTAACCAAAGGGCCAGAACGATTCTTTTACTTTCCAGCGATGTCAGCTCTCTTTCAACAAAAAGAAAAGTTCTAATCACTAATAATTCCCGTTGACTGACGTCACTAAGTGCACCCAAAATTTTTTTCAAGGGTTCTGTGTATAATCTCTACCGAAACCAACTCAATAACTTCTCAGGCTCGCATAGATGAGTCAGAGAGTGGGCTACACAAGCAAGTCTCAAGAGGCTCAGAATATAAGCTTTGGCTTTCGGCAGATCTTTCTTATTAACTTTCTTAACTGAAAGAACTCTTGTAATGGTATTAGCATTAGAATCAACAGTTTTTAACAGTTATGTTATTATTGAGTCTATTATTTCGAAAGACGATATTTTCTTATCGAAATAATCGAAAATTTTAACGAATTAGTTTCTTAGAAGAAATAGCCGGAAGTCTTCCAAAAAGAAAGAGATTACAACTTAAAACGATATAGAGATGTAAATAAACTGTTAGGAATTAACAGATATTAAGGGTGACAAAATAAAATAAATGATTTTTAGTCGCGTCAACCAGGGGAGCAGGCATCGTCACAGCAGAGGAAATGTAATTTTTACTAACTAAAATATTAGGAAAACAATTTCGCTCAACGGTCACATACAAAACAAACCTTTTAATATAAAAATGTATAATCCAATCGAAAAAGAAATAAAAACTAAGTTAAATATAGCACATTAAAACCAGCGTGGTACGAATCAGTACCACACACTGACACCGGTGATATGGTAAGAAATTGAGATCTGTACCATGTAACGATGCTGGCGTGGACTGATTAAATAACACCCGGCCATCTGGTAGAGTGATATTTAAATCTCTCCTGTCGCTGAAGGGTTAAATGGGTAGTTCAAATGCTGTCACGTTGGTTACGAGTTAAGATCTTGAGGTATGGTGATTTTTTTAAGCGCTTGCAGTATGCAAGCACCGACAACTCGTGTGTTTGTATATATATATATATATGTGTGTGTGTGTGTGTGTGTTTATGGAAGAAGAAAGGTAAATAGGGTATATCAGCGGCAACAAGTTGTTGGGGTAAGGAAGCCCAGTGAACACTTACCAATAAAAGGTGTGGGGTGTTGAAGAAACATATTTACACACCTACACTGGAGTAATTAATTGCAAAAATGTATCATCTTAAATAAACAATAATGAAATTTAAAATTTATAGAAAATAAGTGATACTGGTTTAAATATCTGTAGATCTTTGTATAATTAATTGATTTATTTGGTACTTTTGAGATTTGTTGAAATAGTATAATATGTTTCATTTAACAAGGATAATAAGATACATTCTGCAAGCATACGTATGTAAGACGCTAGCCCCTTCATTGAAAAGTGAATTATCAAACACCTAATTGTTTGAGTCCAATACATGATCAAGTTTGTTGCTATAGCCATGTATTATTATAACAAAACACTTCTTTCTTGAATTTGCCAGTTATTTAAATACAGTTATACCTCTTATAGCTCTGCCTCTTACAATGCTGTGTCATTATAACACTCGTCATTCTAGAGTTCTGCCTGGGAATATGCAATGTTCAATGATCTCCTTTTTTGTCTGAGCTTAGCGTTCAATCAATGAGAGAGGCATTTGCTGGCTGGTGCTATGCTAAACAATATCTGTCCCTACCAGTTTTGAGCACTTCACAGTATTGTATGTTTTATCTCCTGTGGTATCTCACTTGGTTGCCTAATTTGCTCTTGTGAACATCTGTAACTTGTAATGTCTAGCAAAATGTTGGCGAGTGATAGTGTTGGCAATGTGGCTCAACAGTCAAGAAAGAGCATTGCCATGGATATGAAAATGCAGGTTATAAGTCATGTGATGGCATGTTAATGTTTGATTAAGGCTGGTTGTAACTTTAGTATGGCTACATCAACCATTACGACCATTCTCAAGGTTGAAGACAGGATAAGGGCCTCCTCACAACTCAGTTAACTGCAACTAAGACTACATGTTCAAGGGGCATTTTACTTGAAAAGATGGAAAGAATCTTGGATATGTGGATGGAAGGCAGAAGTAGTGTCAAGCCAACTAACGGTCATGGAGAAAGTTAAAAGCATCTTCACCTACCTTTAGGAATAAGAAGGTGACAGATCAAGGGTTAAGACGTTTAAAGCAATTGGAGATTGGTTTTATAAGCACCACACTTCCTTGCAATATTTACATATCTCTGATGGGGCTGTGGGCTCTGATGAATAGGCAGTTTGTGAATTTCCCTTTGTCCTTGAGGCTAACATATACAAGGGTAAGTACCTACCAATACAGTAATACCTCAATTATCCGACCCTTGTTGATCTGACTTTCATTTTAACTGACCTATAAATAGACGAGCTGTCTAACCATAGTCTGAAAGTATATTTTGGTTGCACAGTTTTGATCTGAAAATTATTAATGAGTCCACGAGGATGTCTGCCCACTCTTGTTCTCTCATATATTTCTTTATATCTTATATTCCTACCGCTGATTTGTCATGCAAAACTTTGCATACAGGCCTCTTGGACCACTTAGCACTAAATGTCACATTAAAATTTTGCAAGTCATCTGAAACTGCAACTCCCATGTACATATCTGAATGAATTTTTAAGCAATACTCTATTATCCAATTAAAGCTGGGAGGATGTATTAAATGCTCTTGGCATCAACGCTAAATTCAATGCCTTTATGAATTATTTTGTGATATACTTCAATGCTGTTTTCCCCATTAAATGAGTTAGGCAGAGAACCATAAATCAAAATAAAAAATTTTATTATAATGATTTAATAGTCATGGGTCAATCTCTACCGCAATGGTTCCCAACCTTTTTTTTGTTAGGGAACCCCTGTAATATGTTGCAACATCTTGAGGAACATCCCTCTCTTACATATACACGAAGCATAATTAAATCAGTCTACTAATGAGTATTTAAAACTTTTGAATTTCTAAGGTAATGCTTATATTTATTTATTCATTATCTTTATCATATCAACAATTTGTACAACAATAAATTTATCAGGTTTTCTACAGGTCATTGGTAAGATGTAAGACAACTTGATAATCGAAGGATTAAGATGAGTAATATATACAGTCAAACTCGTTTATAACGAGCACGGTTGTAACGAGTTCACGGCTATAGTGAGCAAATGCTACCTCCAAGATAAGTTTATGAGCATTTACATACAAATATTTCACGTATATAACGAGCACACTTCACGGATATATCGAGCAAACTTTGACCACTTCTCACTGTCTCAAACGCGGCGGCGGTCAGCCCCTTAACATGTCCGTACATAAAAGGAAGTGTTTGTCTATTCGCGAAAAGGTTGATATTATTCGAGCGTTAGAACGTGGTAAAAAAATGTTGAAGTGTGTAAAAAATTTAATTTATCGTCGTCTACGGTTTCAACCTTATGGAAAAACAAAGAAGCGATTTTATCTGCACTAGAGAACAACGAACAAGGAAATGAGGAAGTGCGACTTGGGTACTGTAGATCAAGCACTTCTGGAGTGGTTTAAGAGGCAGAGAAATGCTGGTTTCCCCATCAAGGTACAGGCAGATAAATTTGCAAAACAGTTAGGACACGAGAACTTCACGTGCAATAACGGGTGGCTTCATCGTTTTAAAAATCGGCATAACATTGTTTATTCGAAAGGCCCTGTCAGCAGATTCAAAAACGGCAAGTGAATGGGTGAAAAGTGTTTGGGAGGAGTGTGGAAAAGGTTACAGAGAAGAAGACATCTACAATGCCGACGAAACTGGACTGTTTTACAACATGATGCCTGATGCAACGTTTAAATTCAAAGGTGACAAATGTGTTGGTGGCAAAAGACCTAAGAATCGTTTAACAGTTGTAATGTGCGCAAACATAAATGGGACTGACAAAAAAAATTTTGTTATTGGTAAGTCACAAAAGCCACGTTGTTTCAAAAATGTAAAGAAGCTTCCCGTTGAATATGCAGCTAATGAAAAGGCATGGATGACTTCCAATATTTTTCAGAAATATGTAAGTCAGTGGAACAACGAGTTACGGAGGAAAAATAGAAACATTCTACTCCTTGTCGATAACTGTCCTGCGCACCCACATATGCAATGTAAAACTGGTGCTTTGCCTCCAAATGCGACTTCTATTTTGCAGCCAATGGACATGGGGATAATTAAAAGTTTAAAATGCCATTTCAAGCTATTTTTTGTTCTACAGTTGATTGAAAAGAGGGAAAGAGGTTTAGATGGCAACGACTCTGTATTGGATGCAATTCATTTGATAACAGATGCATGTTTCACCTACAACGATCATAAACAGTTTTCGAATGTCTGGCTTAATATTGGGAGAATTTTCGATTGATAACCATAACGTTGATGAAGATCAGAATGGCTTAAAGAAAATGGAATTGCGAATTTTGACCATGTATATGACATTGACAATTTTGTTCATGTTGATGATGATTTGGTTACCAGTGGAATTCCTACAAAGAGTGAAATAATAGAGACATTATAAAGCACAGTAGACAGTGATGAAGACAATGTTGAATGTGTCGAAGACACAATCCCTACTCAGGATGCCGTGGAAACATTAAAATTTTTTTTGAAAACATTGACATTTCCGATGGTGTTTTTAGTGCCCTAAGTGTAATAAGAGGAAACTTAAGAGACTTCAAAGTGAAATCTATGAAACAGGCTACTATTCAAAGTTATTTTTGTAAAAAGGGGAGTGATTAAGGATGCAGCTGTGAGTAAATTTTATATGTACGTATGTTTACTTTAAATTTTCTAGTTTATTCTCATTTTAAGGTTTTTTCATAAATTTACTAAATAAGCTTTCTGTTTATATATTCACTTTTACTTCTTATGTCTTATTTCACCATGCGCATGCATGCTTTTGCCTTCACGGATATTAAGTTTAACGGCTATAACGAGCAAAACTAAATGGTCCCATGGCGCTCGTTATAGCCGAGTTTGACTGTATTTATATTTAACTTCTCAATGTGAAATTTGAGCTTGGTGGCTTTTGCATATTTCTTTGATTCTTGTTTTGATTGTTGATAAACACACTTGCAATTCTTTTTTGGCAGATAAAACTCGTTCTCTTTTCTTAATTTTGATTTTGGTAAGAGCAAAAAATTCCAATTCACAAAGGGAGAATTGCAGCAAACTTTTCCAAGCCTTTTTACGATGTTTGGGTATTTTTTCTTGATGCTTAGCCAGAAGAGATCCATAAGTAGTTCAGTGTGTTTCAATTTTAATGTCCAATTGTGAAGAATATCTTTCAACTCTTCTTCTTCTCTGAGAGTAAACTGTTCTGCTGGATCACATTTCTATGAATGGGTCCCTAACCCAATCGTAGTTCTCAACTGAGAAAGAAGGAATGTAGTAATTTAATCTTTCCTGTAAAGAAATAAGATGATCCAAAATGAGTTTTTTCAACCGGAACCCCAGTTGGGAAACATTGCTCTATGGGATTTTCACTATAAATGCAAATTCATTGATGCCAACCTCTCAGGTTCTTATAAGCAATCTCTTAAAAAATTCAAATTTTGTTTCAGATTACCAGAAACTAGTCAATAAAAATTATATTCATTCATCCAATAATATTATTAAATCTGCTTGGGATGTTATTAAATGCAGTATGAAAGCTACAATGTTTAACCCAATCCAAATTAATATTTGTTTCAATAATTACCTCCTTTCTAACCCTGATGAAATAACTCATCACATCAACTTACTGTTCTGTAATTCCATTCCCGCTGCAATTATCCCAACTTGTGTCTCATTCCATGCCCACTCCTTTTTCTAAATTTCTATTTTTAACTCCTACTGATGTTTACGAATTTAAAAATATCGTCAGGTCCTTTGACAACTCTTGGTCCTGTGGTCCTTGATGACATTCCAATGCCTATTATCAAAGATGTTATTAATTATATTGCTTTTCCTCCAGTTAATATTATAAATTCATCTTTTTATGAAGGGCAATTTCCCTCTAGCCTTAAATCTGCTTGTGTTCTCCCTATTCCTAAAAAAGTCTCTTACATATTCAAATAATTATGAGCCTATTTCATTGTTGTCAGTATTTTCTAAAATCTTGGAAAAAATATTTCATAACCAAGTAATTCATTTTCTTGAATCTTTTTGCTTACTCCATGAATATCAACATGGTTTCAGGAAAGATCCACTATATCAGCTTCCTTTCAATTAATCAACCAGGTCTACCAGGCATTAAATATGAGAGATTATACTCTTGGTATCTTCTATGATCTCTCGAAGCAGTTTGATACAGTTAACCATGAAATAATATATACTAAACTTTGTAATATGGGAATAATTGGAAATCCCCTTAATTGGATAATTTCCTTCCTATCTGATGGGCAGCAAATTGTTAAATACATCAGACTTCTAAAGGTGTAATTATTTATAAATCTAGATCTCAAAAAGTAGGTAATTAAGTTTCTCAGGGTTTAATACTATGCTTTTCATTATATTTATGAATGACCTTCCCCATAATATTGCTAATAGTACTCACTTATTATATGCTGATGATGCATCTAAAAATTGCCTCATTTAATTTATATTTCAAACTCTTCTGTTAACAGTGGTGTTATTCCAATAATCTTAACGTGAATAGTGATAAAACTCTCTACCTTCATTTTTACACTAAAAATTCTTCCTGCAGACCGCTACTAAAAATGGACTATTCAAACATTGTACGTTCTACTTCAGTAAAATTTCTAGGTATACTTATTAGTGATGATTTAGATTGGTCAATCCATATCAATGTTGTTATGAAAAAAGTGGACATTGGCATTTTTATGTTAAGAACATTGGCACCCAATGTCTCGATCGATACCCTAAAACTTCTCTATTTTGCCAAAATTTATTCTTTCCTGTCTTATAGCATTATATTTTTGGGCAATGTTAACTATTCTAATAAAGTCCTTTCTTTACAAAAGCAAGCTATTAAGGCGATGATGTAGGTACCTTATAGCACTCCTGGCAAGCCATTATTTCATTCCCTTAGTATATTAACTCTCCCTTAAATCTATATTTTTAATTGTTCTACTTTTGTTAAACAATACCCTTACTTTTTCCTGACAAATACCAATTTCTACTCATATTATACGTGCAATAAATTAGATATTATTTTAAATTAGAATCATTTGTCCCTTTGCCTAAAAGTATCTCACCATGCTGCTTCCATTGTATTTAATAACTTACCCTCGTGGATTAAATCATCTTCTTCTATCTTGTCTTTTATGACGCAATTGAAGAGCTTTCTATTAAGCAAAAATTATTATAGTGTCTGTGAATATTTAAATGACTTGTCTGATTTTTACTTGTAAATGACAATAATACTGGCTACTGTGTTTTTACTACTTATTTTTCATTTCAATTTTGTATTGTATTTTCTGTGCTTTCTTTATGTTACTACTTTTTCTTTTACTTATTGTAGTGACTTCCATGTCAATGTAGACCCTATGGAACTTATAAAATTTATTATTATATTCACTGAAAGTTGGTCCATGTAAGAGATTGCTCGACAGATGATTCATGCAGGAGACCATTACTGCTAATTATTTTATTTAGTAAAATAAAATTATGATTAAATATTCATTAAATGCCTTCAAATCAATAAATAAAACAAGTTTCGTAGTTCACATAAGATTTTTTTAAATATAGAAGAAAATCTCGCGGATTTAACTTCTTATGAGGTGGCAACCCAACTGACAGTTGATTCACTCAGGAGACCATTGATAATTTAATTTTGATATTTTTGTTAATAATATTTTAGTATATTATTTTTTATTTTAAATTTCACTATAAAATGGCCTGAGCTATGTGAAATATTTAAATAAATACATAATGTTCCTAAATGACCATTGTTTCAATTATTTATGAATTATCAGACTTTTCAGTTTATCCGATGGTCCTTCACCCATATAGGTCGGATAATTGAGGTTTTACTGTACTTGTGTTTAATGTTGACGAAAAGAGACTTTTGGGGGTGTATGCCTTCATGTACATTCATGTCCCAGGAAGAGAAGCATGTGCCAGGCTTTAAGGCCTCCAAAGATGATCTAAAGCTCCTTACCAAAGAAGAAGTAATGCTCCTGCTGGGTGGTAATGCTTCAGACAATTTTAAGATAACAACCATGGTCATCTGCCACTCGGAAACATCCCAAGCAATGAAGAGGTTCTCAAACGAGTATTTGTCATATGGAAGGCAAACAAGAATGCATGGAGGACAGTCGACATCATCCAGCAATGGTATGCATAAAATTTCTGTACTTTGGTGTAGGGGAAAAACCTGGGGACCAACAATGGTTGCTCCTTGAAAGTGCCCAGGTCACCCAGAGAACCTTGACACTCTATGTACTTCAGTGCCAGTGTAAGTGGTCTACCTTCTACTTAACATGATTCCCTTCTGCAGCCGATGAACTGGGCCATCATGACTTTGTAGGGGTTAAGAATGCTGGTCACCATGAAACTAAAACAGGTTAGAAGAATTTGGCAATCTGGAAAGGCTGCTGCATTCTCTTACGAATGAGGTACTGGAAGAGCTAGAAAAATAAAGTGCTATAGAGAAGAAAGGTGATTATGTCAATGCTACTCCACCTAAAAGGAATTTAATTACAGCCCTGTTGTCAGATTTCATCACCAAGATCAACTATGTTGCCAACTGATATTCTTTTGAGGTGATTAGTCATTTATTGGATCCTCTTTATCTAACTGTTTTGTTTTCTTCTAAAAAACAATTAATTATTTAATAATAGAGTAAAACCTCATTAATATGATAATAAAAAATTTGGAATTCTGAAAAATCTGGCACTTGTTGAAAATTTTAGATTTGAAAAAATTCTATAATCCATCAATTACTCTGTTACTTCGGTGCTTGATCAATTGCCATTGTTATGCCTGACTTATGAGCTTCAGGCGATGTCCACTTGCAGCAATATTCAGTGTAATGTTGAGATATGTAGCAATTGCAAGTGTTTTTTGGTAATGTTATTGGTATTTTTATACATATAATGTATAAAATAAATGTAGGTGGGGAAAGGCCAGTTAATAGTCATGTCACAAGTTTTATTTGTGGTGGACTTATTAATTGCTATATTTGCACATAACTCTCACTAATTCATTAGATAATTAGTAGGGGACATATAAAGTTCTCTAGTGGAATAGAAAATGGACTTCTGAAACAGTTCCATTTTCAGCCTCCCTGAAACTCTGTATTTATGATGATATGTCTTGAAGTTTCCACATGAAAAATGTATTCATCTTTACCTATTTTGGGGAATACATCAATATTTCTGGCATTGCCATTTGAAATATTTTATTATATAGCATTATGCCTCATTGTATGAGCATTACTAGTTTCAAGAATTAATGTTTGTATTGTTACATTAGCATCAAATAATATTTTTACAATTGCTGATCATACAAGTAACTTTTGAATTAATACTGCTTATGAAAAATTGAAAAAGAAAGAAAGTTACATTGCAAACCAAAATACTGTGTTTACTGGAATGATCCTTTTCCTCATATAATTTTTGCACCTTAATGTTTACTGGCATAAAGTAGAAAATTTTAATCCCACCTTAATTCCCAGACCCTATTTTTTCCTTCTAAAACACAATTTCAATGAAAATTAATGAGGAAGGAAATTTGAGAAAAAGAAACATGGTAAAAGGGCTGCTGTTCAGAAATTCACAGTCATATTTTAATGTGCCTTTTAACAGTTTGAAATTTATAGTTTTTTGCTGTGTTTGGGATTATGGTATGTCGGAAGTGCTTTTCTTCATTGCAGTAGTTGCTTAGCACAGTGGTGGAACTAGGCTGGGGCAGTGCCTTGGGGTCTAGACCCTTGGAGGGGCCTGGTCTGCAACCTACTTGATAGTCTATAATTAGTGGCTAATGAAATATCTTGAGAATCATTACATGTATCATTTACACGTATTCGACACAGTGCTGGTGCCATGGCATCAGGAAACAGAGTGCCTGTACCATACTTTCAGATATCATCAACAATGATATTTTTCAAGTTTTCACAGCCAGGGTCATGGCACTGACACACACAGTTTGTTATTGTTGGACCAGTAATTTTAATCCTTAGGGAGCTTTTATACCAAGGTGACTTGTGACTGATTGGATTTTGATATGATGGCAACTTAAGTCACTAGAAAGTCATCGTCACCAGAACCTTCATTCCAAAGTGATTCAATTTTGACATGATGCGATATTTAATTCATGCCAGTTTGAAAGATGTGTTGATGATTCGCTAGAAATGGGCTGGTTGCTAACCAAAGAACAACAAAGTTCAGGTAAACATAAACATTTGCAGAAATGCATTAACAAGTATTGCCAAAACATAATTCTTTCATTTTAACACTGTGAGTGTAAGTTCAATCATAAAACAAATAAATATGTATCATTTGAATTCTGAGATGCCACGTCACATCGCCAGCACATTGCCGTCTACTTGGTATGAAGGGTTACATTTAAAAGCATGTGCCATTGGAAAGCAAGTTGCCCTCACATCAAAATTAAATCACCGTCAGCAGTAACCTTGGTAAAAACTCCCCCTTAGAGTACCAGTGTGTATTAGATTGTGTCTTCATGTATTTGTTAAAAATCTGAACAGACAGAAATCAATACAAAATGCTAAACAGTCCAAAGTCATCAAAATCAGTAAGGTTGGTCACTTAAGGGGGCCTGCTAAACTTTCTTGTCCCAGGGCCCATTGCTTACTTGTTCTGCCACTGGCTTGGCAGATAGTGCCTCTAAATCACTGAAGTTTTTGAACTATAGTAACTGTCTAGCATTGCCATATATGTGGTACGGCATTGACACAATGTTTTCTGTATCTGTTTATCTTGACATTTTTACTGTATATAATGTGTTTAAAGTAGTGAGGAAAATGGATTTCATGTTACTGGTACAATGTACCCATATTCCACATTGACTTTCCAATAAAATGTAACAATATGTTGTGAATGGGCATTGTAGTAAGGTAGAGAAAATTTCCTAACTTGTAGGTTCTAGCACAACTATTGTACAACCCTTGCATCTGACTATTTCCTCAAAATTCTGAGGGGAAAAGTGCTAGGATTATGCCAGTAAATAATTTACTTGGGAAGCTCCAAACTGTGCTTGTTGCTGATAGCCCATCAGGTATATAGGTATTAGCTAACCCTTTCGTGTCATTAGGAACACTTGTTCCATCAAATTATTTACCCCATAGCTTCTTTTTACTATAATTCTGGATCATTTTTTAAAAAATCTGTTGTGGTCACCACATGACTTTCTCCATACCTGTAATAGTTATAAAAATTCCAAATAGGTTAAATGATAATAAATATTTTAAGGAACTGCGAGAAAAATTTAGAATTTACAAAGAACAGAAATAAACTAAAACTGTAGCCGTCTGATATTGGATATAGCCCCAAAGCTCCAACAATTAAGAAAATAAAAAGTAGCCTAAAATGTTTACAATAGTCCCCAGTAGGTGGTGTGGTTGTGGCAGCTAAAAAAATTTAGTTTTTAAAATCTCTTCATTAAATGGGAAAATGTTTCAAACAAAGTTTGTAGAAAATTAAATTTCCTACGACTTTTATTCCAGTGCTCTTTTTAAATACAGTAAAACCCATATTTACATTATCGGAATGTACGTTTTCCCGCTATTTACAACATTTTTTTTAGGTCCCATCAATTTTCCTATGATTCCAATGTAAGTAAAACCCTGTATTTACACTATTTCATTTAAAATTTTCCCGCTATTCGTGCCATTTTACGTTAGAATTTCCGATTTTAAAAAATAATTTAGCATGCGATTCCCAACAATTTTTAACATTTTTCGGCTTAGCTTTGCAAAAAAAATCAGAACTCTTTTGGGTGAAAACTTCAAAGCCTCATACGTACATCTTACTAGCAGAGCATAAACGGCACACCTAGATAGGGAAATACTATTTACTCTTTGAACCAAGTATGAATGGTATTGAAAAGATGTTCAAGTGTGGCGCTATCATGTTTTTACCCTTTACACTCAAATTCTGCCCCTTGGCTCCCACAGTTTGCAATTAAATTGAAGTTAATTTTTTTGTTGTTGTAATTTAAATTACCATATTGTCCCGAATATAATGCAGTGTTTTTTCCCAAAAAATGAAATATTAAAAGTAGCCCCCGCTTTATATTCGAGTAATAGTAATTTTAAAAGATCGTAAAATCGTGTTTCAAAAAATCACTGTACATTCTGCATGTCTGTTAAGTGATACAAGATACTTGTTACATTGTAAACACATCAGGTGTACAATGAATTGAATTTGAATGCTCAGCCGATTCGCCTCTGTCCTATACACAGTAGGTATCTCAGAGGTAGTGAAATGATTAGTCTGGGAAGGGAGGGAAACCCGGTGCCGGCATTTGCCTGCTCTTATGAAGAACACCAGGGGGGCCAACAGCTTAACGTCCCTTTCGAAGGACGGAACAGCTGAATTTGTACGGTCTCCTCAAACTGCTTTATCAAGCAGCAGGCAAGTAGCAGCCAGCGTCCTAACCACTATACCACCGGCACCCTCTCAGGTGTACATACCTATTACAATGTAGGTACTTGAAAAGAATCTGAGGTGAAAATAGATCGAGTTCAGTCAGCGGCTGAATTCCTCAATAGTCATTGAATTGAAGCTATCAGGGTGTCGGCGTATTCTCTTTACCTACTTTAGCGAGTTTTTACCCATCCGTTATTTTTAAAATGGGTGACAAAAAGGATGTTGATCATGTTGAGGAAAAAGGTTCTTCCAAATCCCAGGTTAACAGAGAAATCTGATATAGTTGATGAAATGAATTTTAAAATAGTCATAGCTCAAGAGGTGGAAAAAACGAAAACTATTCAAGCTTCGAAAAAGTATGATGTTCCTGAATAAATATACTACTATTTATTTTCGATAAGTCGATGTTGCTGGCATCTAGCGACCAAATTAGAAATTATTGGCTAATGGAAAAGCGGCCCGCATGTTTAGTTTTTTATCTGACATAATAAACCTACCTTTCCTTACTGGTCAATTTCCATCTGTTCTCAAATATGCGCGAGTGATTCCAGTCCATAAAAAATCCTGTCTTTCCAATTCTGAAAACTATCGACCTATTTCTATCCTTTCAGCCTTCACAAAAATAATTCGAAAGATTTTCTATAATTGCCTAACTGACTATCTTAAATCTCATGACATTTTAAGCAATAATCAACATGATTTCAAGCAAGGATGTCAACTTCCACAGCTGCCTTCCAACTCATTAACCATATCCATCTTGTCTTCAACAAGAAACAGCTTGCTATGGGAATATTTTATGACCTCAGTAAAGCTTTTGATAGCATTAACCATGACATACTTCATCACAAATTAAATAGCATTGGCATCACAGGCAATGCTCTAAACTGGATTGATTCTTACTTGACAAATCAACATCAAATTGTAAGTTATTCCCAAAAGACAACTCTTGGAACAACAACTGTGCAGTCTAAACCCAGAAAAATTGTATGTGGGGTTCCCCAGGGATCAATCCTTGGACCGCTACTTTTCATTGTTTTTATTAATGATCTGTCAAACCATTTCTCCAGAAGTTTCCCAATTCTGTATGCTGATGACACTTCTTGTTTAGTAACTGCTGACAATCCTACTGAACTTATTAACTATGCCATAGTATTTGTAAAAGAAATGGCTGAATGGTATGACTCCAATAATCTAAAGATAAACTGTAGTAAAACTTTATATTTACAATTTCATCCAAAGAATTCTTTGCCATCCTGCAGTCCTCGGCTTAAACTGAGTAACTCCAGCATATGCAGATCAGTGGTTACGAAGTTTCTTGGCCTAAATATCACCGAAAGACTCGATTGGTCAAATCGCAATAATGCCATAGTAAAGAAAGCTGCAATTGGCATTTTCATGATTATAAAACTAGCACCTGTAGCATCTATCTCCATTCTGAAATCAATATATTATGCTAAAGTAAATTCACACCTAGCATATGCAATAATATTTTGGGGTAATTCTGGTATGTTTAAAAAAGCTTTCTCCACACAAAAACGAGCCATCAAGGCAATACTTAAAAGTTTCATACCGAACTCGTGGTAGGCCTCTATTCCGCTCACTCAAAACACTTACCCTTCCCTCGGTGTACATATTACAACGGGCTACTTTTGTAAAAAATAACAAATAATGAATATCACAACTATGGTACTCGCTCAAGGAATAATGTTCATATTAATGGCTACTCCTCATGCCAAAAAGGCCCCCACCACTCTGCATCCCTAATTTTTAAACATCTACCCACTGACATCAAATCACTTTCCTCTCCAAACACCTTCAAAAATAAGGTGAAAATCTATTACTGGCTAAATGCTATTACAGTGTAGATGAATTTATGGCTTACTAGCTGATACAGCAGAATTTCTGAAATGAATTTTGTGTTTTGTGTATATAGTTTTCATATTAGTTAGTATTTCGATGAAAATGTCTGTTGTGCTGTGAAAATTCATTATCTTGAATATTGTAATTAATATTTTGACTGACGACTTCCATGTCATTATCTATGTCCTCAACGGAATAATAAATGTATTATTATTATATTTAAATGATAGGTCATTGAAATTATGTATGATAGCCAATTTTATCTTTTTTTTTGTTTGAATTCTTGTACTTCACTTTTAGTGTTATCTCACTGTACACCTGACTTGTCCTATATCATCTGAATGTATGATCCCTGGACCAATAAATTTATTATTATTATTATTATTATTACAACTTTTACCAGTATGGCATTGAAAATATTCGTTCTTCGGGTATATGGTTGCTGGTTTTTAACCGAAATATTTAATGCTATTATCTTTGTATTTTGAATGTAATTTAAGGAACTGTTGTTTTGTTAGGTTTTCATTGTTTATTACGAATTTTTAATGTAAATCTAAGAATTGCTATCATCTTGTAATGTAAGATTTTTTGCCATGTATTGTGAACGCAATTACTAAAAGAAATGTAATAACTTGATTACGCTAGGTTTTGATTTTCTGTTATGCATTTCTAACATAATTAGTAAAAGAAATGGAACCAGTTTTTAATGCTAGTGTTTTTTTCGGCTTGAAAATATTTGTTGCAGAATCCAGGAAAACATTTGTGCATGATGTACTCAACATTCAGCGGTGTACTGCCAAATACTTAACAACCGGCTCGCTCGTATCACCGCCCTTGGCAGTTATGTATCCCACCTGCCATCTAATTGATGATGTTTCTGATGGTTCTGAGCTTGCATTATCTGTTCTTTGAAAGAATATGAAAATATTTCCATATAAACAAGATAATATCGTATATACAAATTGAATATTTATTTTAAATATTTTAATAACATTAATGATTATTATATTGTATATTTAATACATTTATAACCAGTGGTGTGCTGGTAAATTTTTAACAACAATGAATGCATATAGATAAGTTTTTTATAAATTGTACTGATTTACAACAAAGTGGAGCACAAAATTTTCAAACAATAGTAAAATATTCAATATTTTTTATTGTAAATTCCATATAGCCAATTGATTCTCACAGAATGCTTTCGTTGATTTTTGCCGAACTCTTGTATCTGTAGCCAATCTATGGTTGCGATTCAACCATGATTTGACAAATGGAGTTGCATCCCAATTCACTAACTCTTTTCCCAATAAATTTATCGTCATTAATTCCGATATGTGATCTATTGTCAAACTATTTCTCACCCTCGTACAAATTATGTTCATTAAACTAAAGCATCTTTCAGCTTCAGCACTACTGATTGCAATAGTGCTAACTATCTTTTTAGCTTTTTGTATAGTTGCAGGAATTGAAACATTGCGTGATTCTAGATTATTATCTACAAAATCCCGAAAATCGTTCAAATCAATTTCATATTTTAAAATTTCATTTAAATGATGCAATTTTTTTCACCAGCTATCCATGGTGAAGTTAGTTCTTCATAAGGCCAAGTAGATGGTTCTAATAAATCTAAATAATTATAAATGCTTTCATCATTATGAAAAAGTTCTTCTTTCACGATGAGTAAATTCCACAGGGTTGAGCCTGACCTCATTATTGATATTTGCTTTCATCATTGTTTCTGTCTGATAAAAGACGGAAATTCATGTGTTGAATTATATTTTCTAATAACATATTCCTAGGAAGAGCATTGAACTTATTATTTTTATTAAATAATATTAAACTTATCTGACTTCATCAAATCTTCCACTTGAGATTCATGCTTTCCAGTACAAACCTTTAAATTTTTCAAAGCTCTTATGGTGCGTTTGATTAATTTGTGCGCTTTCTGAATGTTAGTTGATCTTGACTGGTGCAATTGAAAGTAATGAAAATTCTTCAAGAATGTCAATTATTAAAGCAAGGTCTTGCAAGATATTAATGTTAGCTAACCTCTTTGCCAGACCAGAATAAGAAGAACAACTAGAAAAATGCATATATAATGCAGGATATGAGCGCCATACAGCAGTAGCAGCTCGTAAACTACATGCCGCCCATCTTTGTCCCAGTACCCGACCAATTTTAATAATCTCAATTTCAAGTTCTTTAGCTACAGTTTCTAGCTCTGTTTGATTTTTATTAGATTGGCGATGAATACTATAAATCCTATCTAAAAATATTTTTAAATGATTAACTTGTTTTATTTCGGATATTGAATCGTCGAATGATAATTGCAATCGATGATTTAAACAGTGCCAAATAACGATTTTAGGAAAATCTTCTAACAACTTGGTAGCTACTCCAGACTTTCTTCCCAACATTGTATTAGCACCATCAGAACAAAATGCGATTAAATTAGCTTTCAAGTAATTGTTGTTAAATCCACAATCATTTAAAGTAGAAAGTAATGAAATAAAAGTACACTCTGCTATGGTTGACATCAATTCTTTTAAAGCGACAAATAACATTACTAGTGTGGAAGCGGATTGAACTGCGCACTGGAGATAAATCACTAAAGTGCTTTTTTCTAAATTGTAGATGCTTCGTCAATTAGGATACATATTTTAGCATTCACTTCTATAATATTCTTAAATATCTTCATTTAAATTTCTTTTGCTATATGTGCCGCTATTCTTATTGCACTGTATCGTGATTGCAAACAATTGCCTATATCTACGCCATTTTAATTTTGTAATTCTAATGACGCCTCAATATAGGATAAAGGCCTCTTATGTTTTATCCAAACTGTAAACAGTATTGAAAATTTTTACGGTAGCATCAATATTTTCATTATATAGTTTGTGTACTAAATTAGAAATTGAGTCATTAGCCGATTCTTTTAACAAATCTTGAATTTTAATATGGGCTTTAGAAACATCGTGTTCCCTATTTTTTCGTAGAGAAGCTTGCCTAGTACTTTAATTACTGTCATTTGGGATTACTAAATATGCGCTCTATTCCTTCGACAGATGGACAGTCTTTTCTGCTGTCACTCCTAAATGCTGAACTATTGAACAATTCTTACATCCTAATTTACCTTCCTTTACTTGAAGCCATTTGTACTGTTCTATAAACACACTTGTTTGTTTTTCGTTCCAAAAATCCGGGAGGGCAAGATTATCTATTTCTTTCATTGACGAACATGACGGTTTATCTTCACTGACTGGTCGTTCAACTGGTTCGAAATTTGGTTCTGTTGGTTTCGACGCTCCACAATGATTTTCGTTACTATCATTATATTCTGTGTCTGTTTTCACCGTCTTCACATTTTAAAAACTTAATAGATTACTCTGTCGTTTTGACATTTTTGGGATCAGGATCTAAAAAATTATTGATGACTGTATTAAATTTTTTGATGCGATTAATGCAGTAGCATTTTGTAAATTAAAAGTACGACTTCTAATTTTAATTATGTTAATTTTAACAAATAATTTCCAACGATTAAGCAAAATTTTTATTATTGTTCAACATTTTAACGTCAAAACTTCTGTTCATGTTAATGATTTCTTTGTATAATTTAAAAAAGAACGAAAATGTTGAGCTAAAACACCTTATTTTTCATCTTACACCCATAACTTCCGTTATATGAAGAAATCAAGATATTATGACAACACTTTTCATGAAAAGCATTGCAACTTAGAAAAACACTGATTTACTCAATCATCATATACAAACTTTTCGCTCAAATGCCTCTCAAAACAGTTCGTTCTGTGGGCGAAAAGCCGAATGTAGTCAGAAAAAATATTTCGTACGCATTTCTGAACATTTGGTTTAATGTATCATTTTATCTATGAACTCCGATGCAATTGTATGGCAAATTGCACTGTTTCTTGACAGAAAAACACGAGTTGTTTACAATGTGTGAGTTTAGAAGGTGAGAAGATTACAAAGTCCCGAAATACTTTTACTCGTGCGTCGTAAGTCGGAGAAGATTACTTTGTATTTGGAAGGGGGAAGAGAGACGAAATTAATTATGAGACACGGAAAGAAATTGCACCTTTCCTAATGTTAATGTACTGCGACCTTGTCAGGTCGTTCACAACAAGAAGCGCCAGCGCTTCTTCTCCGGTGTATAGTGTGGGTAGTAATGTTGATGATTTATAAGCTTTTTTAACTTTTATAGCTCGACGAGGAGTTGTTTGAGTGACTTCTTTCATCAATGCTGCAGCGTCTCGTTTTCCTGAAATATGAAGAGAATGTTGAGCCGAGAAAACTTGCGTATGCGATTCCATCAAAGGCCGCACTCTCGCTCGTTTAATATAGGATGCTTCGTATCCAAATCTTCAATACTTGTCGCTGGATACGAACATTTTCGTGCTATCTGGGTAGATAATAGTAAATTCTAGTAAAATAAAATAATTAGGAAGTGATGAGTTTTTAATACCTATGTTATAATATAATTTATTTAATTGTATATTTTCATTCCTTATGTTTATAGTCATTGCCGTGTTTAACAACCGGCTCGCAAAATTCTTGAAAATTCAACAACCGGCTCGCGCGAGCCGGCTCCAGCACACCACTATCAACATTCCATTTCATTAGTTCAATTTAAATTGAACCATTTCCTTAGAATGAACAAAAGAAGATCGAAAATCATATTCAAAATTTTGTGGAGGTAAACTGTACAAGTATGGAAAGAAGTGTTATCACTTTGTTATGCTGTGTTTTCATTTGCTATTGAGCGTTTTGAAGGTACCTAATTAAAACTATTTTTTAAATTTTATAATGCTAGGTTTTTCATTTACGGTTACGTTTTCTTTTATTTTCTCTTAAACTGCATTATTTATGATAAAACAGTGAATTTTTTAGGCGTCTTTGGCTGGGAATGACTCACTCATAATAACATGGCATCTTATGGGAAAATAGGACTTGCACTTCGCGAATTAGCATTTAGCGTCAGTTTTCCGGAACCAATTATTTGCGAAGTTCAAAAAGGTGGTGTATTAAAAGATGTGCTGGTTAAATAAATCAATAAATAGATATATTCTTTATAAACTTAGCTCTTTTAACACTGATTATATAGTTAGTCTTACTGTAACAAATGAACGAGTTTAAAAGTAAAATCAGCTATTTTTTCTTTTCCCGCAATTTACACTTTTTTTCAGGTCCCTATAAAAGTGTAAATAAGGGGTTTTACTGTATATAAAATATTAAAGCAAATATTTAATAAATGGAAAATCTCCTTAACAATGCATTCTATGAAAACACGTTTCAAATAAAAGTTATAGAGAATAATATTATCTATGAAGTTTATAATAATCAACATTTACATTTATGAAGATTTAAAAGTTATTTGCCAAAAACAAAAATATGACTAAAGTAAACATCCACTTTCGCTTAAGCGATTGTTGCCAAAACCTAATCAGCACTTTATTATATAGTAGTCTTTCTAAATATGAAATTTGGTATTGATATGTGTAAGTTTTTGAGTTAGAGCGCCCACAAAATCCTACCACATACAGGCAGACACAGACATCATCAAGAAAATAGACAAAACATGTTCAGGGGACCTTAAAACTTGTATTTCCATTGAAATCTCGAATTTGTTTTTTATCATGAAAACAATGTTTTTCTCTATACTTCGTAAATGGAGAAAGTAAAAATTAGTACTTAAAAGAGTAAAATACAACTAGTAAATATTACTTTTTAGAACTTTTTATTTATTTTATAGTTAGAGGACATATGTTGTATCCTTACCTTATTTAATGGAGACATTTGATCGTATTTAAGGTTTCAGACTATGTTTTTGGCATGTAGGAGCTGTAATAGTTTAGATTTACACAAGGCATGATTTCTATTTTTCATAAATTACACATTTATTTACATGAAGAATGAAAAGTTATTTGCACACATTCATTAACATACCAACATAATGAACAACTTGATCAGATAAAAAATCAGTATAATTTTATAATATAAATTATTAAAATGTTTACAGATTATAATTTTATTATAAACAACAGTCAATTTTTTAATGTACATATATAAAAGTTGTCACAACTTCTTTATAATATAATATGGTGATTTCAAGGTTTTCAATATTTTGCTTGCATTAAAGTTTTTATAGTAATATATATTTCTTTTCATTGATATTAAAGGTTATAATGGCAAAATATTTTTCCAAATTAATTATGCAAAATATTTTAACCTTATTTGTCATCACAGTTTTGTCTCTGTCAGTATCTTGTCATGTAATAAAGTAATGCAGAGACTTTGTATATATCTATAAAATTAAAAACATGTCCCACTGGACAACATATACCTTGTGAGTCAATACAACAAAGAATATTTCTTCTATGATTTGTACCATCTTCATTTACACTGACATGTTTGACTCATATATCCTCCACAACACATGACAGACACATATGTCTGTCAACATGTATAACTTTGGCAAAATTTTTTTCATTTCTGCTCAATAATTGTCCATGGCACAATAATCATAATGAATCAAAGTTGGAATTATCACTTCCCTGAAAATAAAAATAAATTAGTGTTAGCAGCATAATCATTAATTTCTCTAAAAATTCTTTTAATCCTGAATTAGTGGCAATGGAATCCATAGTAGACATTGTTTGATTAACAAATGACTTTCCCCTTGTATCATCATATTTATATTATCAAGTTGCAAAGGTGTTGAAATTACATATTATGCATGTTATGTGGGGAGACCCAGGTTTGATTCCCGGTCAAGCACAGAAATTTTCTCCTAAAATATTTATATTATACTTTTTAGCTGTTTCAGTATTTTATTTTGATGTGATCATGATTTTCTTTTTGAGTTTTGGAATTAGCAGTGATGTGTGTGTGTGTGATGATAATGGTTTTTACTTGAAATTTTAGTTACATCATTCAAATATAATGAAAGGCATATGCTAAAGGATTAAATGTGTTTTTATAGTTGCATCATTAAGCATTATATATGTATATAATCATTTAATTGGGAAATGTTGGATTTTCTCTAATTCGTATTAATTTTCCTCCAGTGGCATTAAAAAAATATTTTTTGGAAGTACAGTAATCCCTCCATATTGGTAGATTTCATATTCGCGGTTTCTCGTATTTGTGCAGAAATTATTGTAGCAAGTTTCAATATTCACAGGTCAACTTCACTTATTCGTGGTCGCCTACCTTAAAACACCATGCGATACAATGTCATGCAGTACACATGCTGCATAAAAGGTGACGCAGTAATATTCTATGCCCATCTATGCATTTGTTCGCTCCAAACTTCATCCAAATGCTCCCTAGGTATTGGAAATAGATCTTTCCATTGAAATAATTTGCAAACAGGAGGTAAAATGACATGTTATGATCAAGATTCCAAGGAGTGTTGACTCAGCTGTTCTCTGTTGGGCTACATCTCTCTAATTCTGGTGACTGAGAAGTTTTTTATCCAATCCAAGTAAGAATGAAGCAAGCTTGGTTTTTACCCATTTGAAAAGGGATTATGTAGGTTAGAATGGGAGGAAGAAAAAAGAAAGGGAAGGAAGAGAACTTGCCAATGAATTACACAAAAGACATAGAATATCACACAGTGTAAAAGTGAAATTAAAAAAATCAGGATATGTATTTGCTATCCTGCTTAACAAAAGACTGGGTTTTATTTCCAAGTATAAACAGTTGGCAACCCCAGATTATCTGTGGTCATTCGCCCTGGGGGTTCCCATTTCATACATAAATCGTTCGAGGGTATCTTCTGCATTCAATTCAAAGCTGTGGGTCTCTTCGTTAGCAGCCTAATGTTTTCTCTAATACAATTAGTGCAGTGGAATGATGCAATTTGAAATACCAAGGCACAGAGAGTTACCATTGCTGTTTTACACCAGCCTTTAAAGGATCTTTTTTTTTTTCAAAAATCTTTTTGTACTTGTTCAAAGTATTTTATATCAGTGCTGCCCAAACTTTTCTAATGGCAGGCCACATCAGTGGTTGCGAATCCCTTGGCGGGCTGCATTGGAAGTTGCCAATTCTTCAGTGGGCCGGATTAGAGATTAAATCGAAAGTTTCCTACATATTCTGAGGTGTCATATAAGTGAAAATCAAGTCTAAATTAGGTTTTCATGGCTAACATTTCAATATTGAAAGTTTTATTATCAAAATTTTCAAAAAATGTATGAATTTTTGTGTTAAATTTTTCGAATTGCTTTTTACCATAACTTCGCAGACCACACAAAAACCATTCGTGGGCTGCATTTGGCCTGTGGGCCATAGTATGGCCACCACTGTTTTATATCATAGACCCAAAAGGCAAACGAAGTGAAATGAGTGCCAATAAAAGTGAGAAGAGAAAGAAAAGTTACGTCATTAAGTGAAAACCTTGAATTGTTAGAAAAGCTGTCACAGGGTGAAAGTGTAGCATGAGATACATAAAGAAAAAGGAGGTAAGTATATGGGCTAGTGTAAGTGGAAGTGTGCCAAAGTGTCCTGCTATACTCATAATCGTGTCATCGAGAAGATGGAAAATACCTTAAATATTTGGATCAAAGATCAAATGCGAAAAAAGTTCTACTGAGTAGCCAGATGATACCCAAAAAAGCACTTCACTTATATGAGCCTTAAGGGCAACATTGAGCAATGAAGAAAGCAGCACCAAATTATTTACAGCAAGTAAGCGATGGTTGGAGAAATTTAAAAGAAGATATGTTTTACGTAATGTTAAAATAAGTGGAGAATTGGCATTGGCAGATACTGCGGCAGCTGAAGCTTTTCCAGGTCATCTTAAAAGGCTCATCAAAGATAAGGGGTACAAACCCAAACAAGTTTTAATGCTAATGAGTTGGGCTTGTTTTGGAAGATGATGCCTTTGCTAACATTTATTTCCAAAGGAGAACATTCAGCGCCTGGATTTAAAGCAGCTAAAGACAGGTTAACCCTCCTTCTCTGTGTCAATGTGTCTGGGGATTGCATGATTAAGCAGATGTTGATTTATTGTTCACTGAATCCTCGTATGTTGAAAGGGAAAAATAAGCATAAACTACCCGTTTTCTGGCATTCAAACAAGAAGGCCTGGGTTACCGAAACAATTTTTATGGATTGGTTTCATAATTGTTTTGTTCATGAAGTCGAAAAATATTTAGCTTAAATAATTTGGCATTTAAACTCTTCATTTTAGATAATGCACCTGGTCATCCACACAGTATTCAATTTGCAAATCTGAACATGAAAGTTATCTTTCTGCCCCCATGTACAACTTCACTTCTCTAACCCTTAGACCAAGGAGTGATTGCTTCGCACATTCTGCTACATTTTAAATGAAATGGAACATGACCCCACTATGACTGTAACCTAATGCTGGAAAAATTATACCATTGCACATCCCATACAAACCATTGAAGAGTCACTTGAAGAGGTGAAACCTTTGACTATAAATACATGTTGGGGAAAATTGTGTAAGGAATCTCTCATTAACTTTGATAGATTTCCTTCACTTGATGTGAAGATGATTGCAAGGATGGTACATGATATTGGAGGGGAGGAGTTTGAGGATTTGTAACCAGAAGAGATAATAGAACTTATAGACCTGCACAGTGGAGAGTTAACTGAAGAGTACCTTGGTGAACTTGTTCTTTTTAATGATGAAAATGCTGATGTGGATGACAATGTCTAAGTTGAATTTGAAAACATTGGCAGGGATAATGAAACAGGCATCTGAACTTATGGGTACAGTGTTTGATGTTGACTTAGTCATAGAATGAAGCATTAATTTTAAGAGAGGTATGAAAGGTTTACTAAATCCCTATACAGAGGTTTACATAGACCTTAAAAAAAAGTCTAAGCAGATGCCAATCACAAGCTACTTTAAGAGAAGCTCAAATGCTGTCTCTAAAAGTAGCACCACCAATGCTCTAAGTTCTCCTTATTCATCAGCTGGATTGCCAATGGATGATCCAAAAGAGGAAGCCTCGTCCAACTAACATTTCCAATGCCGCAATTATCATTAAAGGGACATCAACACCGTTATTAAAGGTATGAGTCATTATTTATTTATTGTTTTTTTATGAATGCATTAAATTGTAAATGAACTACCATATTTACTCAAATTATTCTTGCAATCATTCCTTAAACTAGTGTGAATAAAACATTAAGTGCATTATTGCATCACTGTGTATTTTTTCTTAATTCCACGCAGAAAAGTAAGGATTCGAGAAATACAGGTTATGCTTATTAATACTAAATATAAGTTTAAAAACAATAACAATGTTATTACTATATAAACTGTAGGTAGCTGTCGCCCTAACTCCATCTATCCCATAAGCCTTTAGTATCTATTTTCACGGTGTTTTTCAGGAATGTAACCCCTGCAAATATGGAGGGATTATTGTATTTCTTATGGTTGTGGTATTTATAAAGACGAAAAATTGTAGCTTTTCTTTAACATAAACATTTTGTAAGAATGGTTTTAGAATTCTCATGTAGTAGTTGGAAAATATATTTGTTATTGATGCTGGGAGTTTTTCTTTGTGAGATTTTAGGATAGTTTAACTGAATGATGTTAACTTGACTTACTCGTGATGGCTTGTAAAGTTGAGTTTGAGGCATCAAGAAGGTGGATCCAACATCCCTTTCTGCCATTGTGTGTGCTTCCTGCAATAAATGACATTTGCATATATAATACATTTCATTGATGTATTATCTTTTTTGGATGCTGCATGTCTTCATTAAAAAAATATAGATGTTGCATGGGAGGATACCAAAAGCCAAAATTAATTTTTACTGAATGGATAAATATTAAAATCTAAACTCAAACAGTCAGAAACTTCTGCTATGTATGGTGTCATGTGATAATTGTGTGTCTATAATCTCAAACATTGTATCTATGCTAAAGGAACTTTTTATGTATCATCATTAATAGAGGTTATGTTCTGTGTTGCAGAGTAAAGAGCTCCTCCAAACTTTCAGTTTCCCCTGTCACACCATTCTCCATGTAGGCCTTATGAATGTCATCTCTCCTCTGTGACATCTGTCTTTTAGTCTTCTCTTATGGGTTAGATGGAAGAAGAGACTGCCTAGTTTTAACCTCACCTGATTAAAGACAATTATCTATGGTATTACTTGGTATCCATTTAAAGGCTTTTGATGTATAATTCTGATAATTTCCTTCCTTTAATGTGATCTGCTAGTTGCATCAGATTTCTATTTACTTTAATATTTGGCCATTTCATTCTTCAACTAATGTCTAGCATTAATGTTCCTATGCTCTTCTGTGTCACTTGAAGGTGATGAACAGTTTTAGCATTCATGGTTCATTTTATAACCATAGGTTAAAACAGGCAGAACAGGGTTGTATAACAAAAGGGAATTTTGGGAAATATATTTGTGTGTGGCCCCATAAGACCGATCACAGATGTGAAGTTTGAGGAGAAAAAAATTCCCGGTCAAGTTCAGGATTTTTTCTCCTCCTCAAACTTCACAGGTTTGTATAATTTCTTTTTGAGGAATGTCAGGATATTTAATTTGAATATAATCATGTGTATACTATCCAAATGCTGCCCATTCCATTTATAATCTGCTGTCAATTTTTCCAAGTATTTTGTTTTAAACATATGACCACATTCTCAACTATTTTAAACACTGGTGCCACTGTGAAAAATTTTGCAGTTAGATATTTTCCTCCCATATTCTACTTTCTCTTTTAAACTTGTTTCTTTATGTGTTTGGACAGATGTTGTTGCATTATTGGAGATATATATCATTGCATTAATGTCAGTATCTTTTCATTGCTCTTCAATGCATTCATTACCAATGAAACTATGTTAGGGTTAAACACTTTTATTGCTGGCAAAGCACATAATGAAAGATAACTCATACTTTTTAATGCGGCTGTTAATCTCTCTCTGACAATTTGGGTCTAATGGATTCCACAATACTAGCTGCAAAGTTTGGTTTATTTTTTTGGTTGGGCAGAGTGAAGTTGGTTTTAAATTTTCATAGTATCTTTATAAATATTTTTTGGACTGGTTGGTTATTAAAATCTTTTTTCATACTTTCTGATGCAGAGGCTTATATATGTGGTTGACCTATTAACAGCAATGACTAAATCGCTGGTCCTTTCTGAGGGATTCAGTTTACAAGTCAGGTGCTTGACATAAATTTCTCTCGATAATCTGGCACCCGTTGATCTGGCACTCTCGTTATTATGGCACTTTTTTGTAACGACATCGCGAAGTTCTGCATTTTGCAGCAAGATGGAAATACTGTTGCATTGGATGAGAACTGAGGGCATTGAACCAAGTTTGAAGTACACAGGCCATGTAAATTTCTTTTACGTAATGGAAAAATTAAACTAATAGCTTAAAATTTGTATTTACATTTAACTAATCGTTGAGAACCACAGCGTAGAGGACTATAGTAGGAAGCATGAAAGAAGGCGGGTGTCAACTGGATGTGCAGAAGGTCAGGAATGTCATGTGGTTTCTCCCCCTCCTTTACTTGGCCAATCAGTGTCAGTCAGTTACAGCGGCTTTTGGGGTTGCGGTTCGTACATTTGCAGAAATCTGGGTTTATGACCACACCCATAAGTCCAAACACCATAAACCTAAATCTATCCTTCTAAGGTAACACTAATCTCAGACCTCTTGCCACCCATTTTCCCTGATTTGGTTATGACAACCTTTTCTTGCCTGCCTGTATAGCCGCCAATTTTTAATCTCCCAACATGCCTACTGTCAAGGTGCGGTTATACATACCGACACAGTACTCTATTGGGTTTCAACCCATCAAGAGGCTTCGTCGTCATCGTACATTTGGGCATGATTTTCGTGTTTATTTGCATGTTTTACGATTGGGATTTAAATAGTAGCATCTTGCGGTGTTCTAAAATGGAGGGCGAAGGAAGTAAATGCAAGGTTTTGCACAAACAAGGAAAAGAAATCGTATATAAAGTGTATCAGTACTCATGAAGAGAGGAATTAAATTTATTACAATAAGGAGAATTCTACGAAAAGTGTTACGTTTGATCGGCATTATCCACCCAATTTTGTTCTTATTTCTTATTTTGTATTTTTATTTTATATATTTTTGTATTTTATTTTATTTCTTGTTTGTATTTCCTGTGATGTGTATATTGTGTTATGACGACATCCATGACGTTTGTGCTAAGTTAATTGCAATTTGTGTTTAGAAGTTTAAGTAAACAAATTCTGTTAAATGATGACAATGCAGTGGTATTGTAAACAAAGATGGGTAACTGCTTTTATTTTGATGGAAATGGTAATGTAAATTAAAGAAAGATTTCTTTTGCCGAGAAGGTTGAATTACGTGTTGGTATTTGTGAAACTTTGGAACCGTGAACTTGAAATAATAGGGGCTGACCACAATATTTACATTAACTTTGTTAATTATTTCTAGTTCACGAAGAATGATAGCTGTCTCCAATAACCACTTTCAAATGAAAACCACAGAGCACTATCAAAACTGCTTCTGTTCCTTCACAAAACAAATGAGTTAATGCGGAGGCCTATTCCCACGTAGAATTACCGTTAATTCTATGACCGTGAGTTAAGCTACCGCAAGGAGTTAGCTAATTCTGTCTGAAGGAAGATCAAGAGAGACAAAACACAGACGAACTTAAAAGCATACGAAATATTTGAATGAACGAATTTAATGTTATTCGAAAAGTACTATGGAAGAGTAACAAAGCACGTATCTCACGTTATTATAGCGTTATTTCTCCATAAATCTTTAGTCTCCGCATTTGCTATTTCTACAGAAGCCTCCCGGAGATGATTTTATAATTATTTAATTCCGCTATGGTTCGAAAATTCAGATAAGTACCTAATTAATGATGAACCTGGGAATGAAACCTATGATATAACACCTAAATACATACGTACATATGTGTCTGTATGCAGCGTGTAATTCCCTCCCACATTTAACACATTCACCGGATTTAAATGTTCATGGTCATTTTTTGTTATTTATAAACAATTTACGTAGAATTTGAGGATGACAAATGAAATGTATTCCTCAAGCCCGACCATTTTGGTTAATACACGTTTGTTATCTCCTTGAACATATACTATAAATTTTGCCTCTCGCTGATCCGGCAATCTCGTTATTCCGGTACTACTCTGGTCCTGAGAGGTGCCAGATTATCGAGAGTTTACTGTAAATGGAAGGAAAGATGGTTATAGTTACGCCTTTTTGTATAATAGTAGACATGGCTATGCAAGGTTCATGCCACTATGGTTTAATAAGGACTAGTTCCCTGTTGAAGGACTGGGTGAATATATGTAACAGTGATGGGATGAATTATTAAAATTCACCTTTTTTTATACCTCCAGATTCAAATTTTGGAATATTGTAATTAAAAGAAAGTTTTTTTCTGTAAAATACTCACATCATTGCTATGGTGAAGACCCTGTTGAGAGGATGGCTTTGACCCACAACCACTTAAAGCACCATGCAGCAAGCTCTTCTTGGGTGGGTGTACTATGGTTTCATCATATGATCTAGCCTCAGACACAGTCCTAGTAATTTAATTTTAAATGGAATGGAATGAATGTTGGAACTAAACCTTAATTTATAATTTTGAAATAACATGTGGTAAATCTTATTTATAATTTCCCAAGTTTCTGTCTATCCATCCATCTGTCCCCCTCTGTATCTCAGGAATGGTTTGTGATAGAGAAATGTGGCAAATGACATTTAATTTTTGTCTGCCTTTTTGAAACAAAATGGCAGCCATTTAAAATATTTAACATTGGAGAAGAATCTTTTTGGACAAAAATATGCATCTTGATAAGAGCAATTCTGAAAAATTATTTTCGGCTTAGTGAGGCATATAGCACTGAGGTCCATTGAGCAAGCGGGGGGTGGGATTGATGCGTGTAGAAGCAGGGCCCCCAGTTAATTATAATTTACATAAATAATTTGCAATGAAACAAAAAATAAGGGGTAATCTAGGTCATCACATTTTAAATAAACAATAGAATTAACATTGTTATTTTTACAGGAGAATTATCAAGCTCATCTTATGGCTGAAAATAAATTCCAGAATAAGAACTTAAATATAAAAAATTGAAAAATTAAGTACTTATCTTAGGTATCTCAAATAACCATAACAAGGTTATAAAAAACCATATGCATAATTTACCTACAAGTCAGCCATCTTCAGTGGTGATTCACTGAACGTAGATTCTAAATTTAGAATCTACTTTCGGTGAATAACCTATATTTATATATTATTGTATTTATAGATTTGTAATAATTCTAAATGTAGAATCTATTACTAATACACTGAAGATGGCTGCTTTGCAGACAAAATGTGCATCTCGCTCTTTATACGGCTATTGGAGATACTTAAGATGAATACTTATTTTTTTAATTTTTTACATTTAAGTGCTTATTCTGAAACTACTATTTTTACTTCCTCATTTAAGAAGTATAACTTATATATCATTGTTAATAGCATTGAACTCTAGAACTAGATGAATTTTAACCAAAATCCAAGCAGCTACATTTGAATAAATTTACATTTTGCGACAATTTACAAGATGTTTCGTTTTAACAGGGCTTTTATTCCAGGTGAAACCTTATATAAAAACAAAATTTCATTGCATTCTGTTTAATGGTTAAGCCCCTACAGCAGGGGTTCCCAACCTTGTACTCACATGCACAATTATACTCTTGGGAGGTCTGGGAGTGTGATTCTGAGATGGTCAAAATTGCGCTCTCGAACTTCAGGAATTTAATTTGTTAATTTATCTACCTTCTAAATTTATTAAAATCATTAGTTACAGATTTGACAGTTGGTTTTTATTCTAACCATTCCTAACGTTCACAAAAGTACAATGTTGTTTGCTTGATATTCTGTAAAATTACATGGTGCTCTTCATAGTGAAAAGGTTGGGAACCTCTGCCTTAGAGCCACACACATGATAGATGGAATAGCAAAAGCAATTTCTTCAGACTCAAGTGTACAAAATCATGCATATTCATCAAAAACTGGCAGTTTAATTTTTTACAACCACCATACTTTTCCTATATATCTTGTATATGAGAAAGAAAAAACATGAATAAGGCTAGTAACTGAAAAATAAACTTCAAACAAAAGTTGCAAGTTTAAAATATATAGTTATATTTAGCAGTCTAATTTTTAAGAAGGCTTATCACCTGTCTCCAGTGCGTAGAGTTGTGAAATGAGAACCATTGCTTGCTAAAGTGTGATGCAGGTGGCTGTCAATTCCTCTTCCGGTGCCTGAGGTATCATCTGCATCATCTTCTAATTGGTTTCCATTACTACTACTACCTTCAGGTGGCCATTTGTCCTTTACAACTGTGGCAGATACTTCAAATCCAGCAGAGACTAGGGCCCCTGCATTGTTGAAATAGTAGAGCATTCAGTAAAAATACACCAATAAATGTTTATCAAAACATAAATATATGATTAAATTTCTTATGAATATCTTTCCATCCTTATTGATGATGAATTTTTGTCAGAGTCATAATCCCAAAAAAATCTTTGACTCCTTTCTGAAATGCCAGTGAAACGATAAAATTTTCACAACACATGATTGAAATTATTATTTTGCAATATTTTGTGCTATCATACAATGAGTCAAATTCAAAGTTTTAAATCAATGGTGTGAATGAATGGAAAAGGGGCCATCCATATATGACATCATGCACAGAGGGGGGAGGGGGGTCCAACTTGTGTGACTATGGGGAGTTAGGTGGGTTTTGAAAAATGTGACCACAAAAATAACACCAGCACAATCTACCAGAGAAAACTACTAATTGAAATTAGGTATATTATTTTCGTGAGTTATTTGCAACATTTTAAAACAAAAATATTGTTGGAGTAATTTGCAGTTAAACAATAATATTACCATTATGAATCACTACGTCACTCATTGAGGACACTCCTTCTGTAGTGGAGTGTATCAAAGGCCATAACATGTCAAACAATCATTTGCTTTAAACTCTCATACGAGACCGTTTCATTGTGTCAAACACTGGGTCCTTCATTCTTAGGAAAAATCTTAGACACATGTCCCATAGGATAATTCTGTTCCTTCCTTCGTAATTCACACATTTTAAGGAGGAACCAAAAAGCTGGCACCTATTGACCATCTCCCTTAGAAACATCTCGGAGCAAAACTCTGGTCTATTCATTTAAGGATCATAAACTATCCTTGTTGAGGATTTGCAAACGAATTTGTGTCTTTGTTTACTTACAAGGAAGCCTCTTTCTTCAAATGTGAGATCGATGGTAGATTTTTAAAATTATTTTCTGCATCTCATTTCTTCAGGGTATTTTTTTGAGGCTACAAAACTGCATTTTAGAGCAAGGTCATCATCATAGGTTATCTGTCCATAGACAGGTCTGTGATTATTCATGGTTAAACCTGGTTCTCCATATACTCCTATTTTCCGCTGTCCTCTTCATATATTGATAACTCTCTTTCCCTTTCAAATCGTCTATCAGCTGAAACCTTTTTCTACCTCTTTCACTTTTCCATCTAGTTTTCCTTCTAACACGTCTTTAAACATACTCTCTCTCCTCAGGTAATGTCCAACCCAGTTTGCCTTCCTCTTTCTAATAGTCTGTGTAATCATTCGCTTCTCTCCTACTCTTTGTAGCACTTCATCGTTTTTCATCCTATCTGTCCATTTTCTCCTACAAGTCCACATTTCAAAGCTTTCCAAGTATTTGATGTCATTTTTCCTTAGCGCCCATGTTTCTGCCCCGTACAAAGCTATACTCCATACATAGCATTTTATGAACTTCTTGTGGATATCTTCCCTTATATTCCCCATAAGTAGGTGTTTCTTTCTTCTGAAAGCCACTTTTGCTTTTCTTATTCTAGTCCTGATCTCATCTGTATATTTTGCTTCTGTTGTTATGATGCTTCCAAGGTATTTATAGTCTGAAATTTATTATAAAAGCTTTCTTTTAATACTTATGTTCAGATTCTCTTCTTTGCCTGATATTTGAATGACCTTGGATTTTTCTATATTTATTTCCATACCGTATTTCTATTGCTAGTCTATTTATCATTTTCTGGAGTTCCTCTTCCTTTCTTGCTAGAAGCACTTTATCATCTGCATATTTTACTGTTCTTATAATCCTTCCTCCAATTTTGAAATCTCCTGTGCCTTCTAACGCTTCTTGCATTAGACTTTCTACATATATATTGAATAGGGTCGGCGATATGCAGCAGGCCTGTCTTACTCCTCTACCGATATTTACTCCGCAGGTGTCTGAATTCTCCAACCTGACCATTACAACTTGATTCACATATAGATTCCTGATCAGTCTCCTGTCTTTCTAGTCTACACCTATATCCTTTATTATCTTCATCAACATTACCCAATTTACTCTATCAAAGGCCTTCTGCCAGTCTACAAAACATAGGCAGATATCTTGACTGTACTCTGTTGCCCTTTCTGATATGATTCTAACTTCCCATATAGCATCTCTAGTTCCTTGTCCATTTCTGAAACCAAATTGATCTTCCCCTAGCATTTCTTCTGCCTTTTTCTCCAGCCTTTTATTAAGAATCTTTGTGATGATCTTCGAAGTGTGTGACAGAGGACTTATCATTCGGTAGTCTTTAGACTGCATTGCCTTTGGCTTCTTCTTTAGAGGGATCATTGTTACTTTTAGGAAATCCCGAGGTCACTCTCCTGTGTCATCAATCTTATTAATTAATTTCATGATCGCTTTTAGTCCTTCTGATCCCATGACTTTAAGTACCTCAGCTGGTATTCCATCACTGCCTGTGGCTTTCCCTTTTTTTAGTTCCACTATTTTTTTTCTACTTTGCTCTCCATAATACTTGGTCCTAAGTTGTCTTCTTCAATGTTTTCCTCATCTTCCAGTTCTATTTTTGTCAATCCTGCTTGCTGTATAGTTCCTTAATGTATTCTTCCCATACCTGTGCTACATCCTTTGTCTTTTGAGACTATCTTCCCATCCATATTCATAATGGGGGACTCAAATATTGGGAATTACCGAAAATTTTATGAAGTTGTATTGCATAGGTATTGTTATAGGCAAATATAAAGTTTTTTCGTTAAATTTTTAACAGATATTTATAAAAAAAGGAATTTAAAATGGACGAGTTAATGCCGAACCCAATCACATCCGATTCGTAGCCAAAGTTTGCCGAGTGTTTAGTGATGTCAGTGAATGCCACAAGCATGTTAGCCGATGCTAGCCATGCTAGAAGCCATTGTGCCGATATAGAAGTAGAAACTCGAAAGACATAATTCTGTTGTTTTCCTCTATACTCCGTCTTAGAAGAAATATTGGTAGAAGTACTGCACCTTCCTGCATTTATTTAGCTTTGTGTTTTGCAAAATGGCATGTGAAGAGTTTTGCGTAGCCAGATCTGATAATTTGCCCTACGTTGATTCGTACATGTTTTTGCGGTACATTGGAAGTCGTAGGGAGCAATATTCAGATGCTGAAATACGTGGAGTGAAGGCGGATAGGTTTGTATTACATTTAATTGATAAAACAAGTTCGATGTAGTGCTTTTATTTTCAGTTATTGTAATAGTACTATTATTTCGACTGAAATGCAGAAGATATGTAAAAGATAGATTGACGTCTTAAAACAGCTTTCCCATATTAAATGAATAAAACAACTCTTGTTTTAACTAATATTATAGAATATTTATTTATATATTGTTTCCCACGCTGTCCTAGTATCTGGTAAGTAAAATATAGATAAGTATACAAAAGATAATGGACAAGGCCAAGACTTCGTGGAATTCCACAATAAAATAACATGAACAATGCTAGGTAGTATTTTTTATTTATATTAAACTTTTGCTAATTTCCACAAAATATATGAAATGAAACACGACCGGTTTCGGTGAATAATCACCATCATCTGCCTTTACAGAATCATCAGGTCAAATATGGGCAAATATACAAAATTAATGTGAATAAACTTAGTTTCCGTGTATCTTGTGTATAAGAAATGTAGTGAAGTTTGTTGTTTTAAGTGTCTATCTGCCTTAGTTATTACCTATACTTGTGAAAAGAAAAACTGTAGAAGTGTTTGTAATAACTGCTTGTCTCTTTTATATATGTTGTGAATTTCATCGTTGCTTATTTCTCCCTTTGAGGTCAATGAGGAAAGACTATGTTAGTAATGCTGTTGGATTTGTTAAACTGAAGCGAGAAGGAAAAATATGTATTTTTAAAGGCAAGATTTTCCCTGAACACAGAATAAGATAAAGAGGTTACGAAGTGAGTGTAGTTGTAGATGAAGAAGATTTAGTCATGTCTGTGGAGTGTCATGACTGCTCTCATTTAGCAAAACATGGTCCTTCAAAATACCATGCTGTCGTGGATATTATGGAAACAAATTTATTAAAATATTTAAATTACAAAACTAATTTAATATGTAACATTTGTAAAAGTATTTGCTTAAAAACTTGGTACTTAAATATACAACGTATGCACTGCAGCAGTAATTATTTGCTTAATAAACCAACAATTTCCATAAGTTTGATCTTACGTATTTAGAATAGCTATATTACATTATGGAGGTCTTGTTAAAATATATATGCTAATCTTTGAAACATAAAAATGTAATTTACTCTTTCAATGTTCTCCAGAAATATATGCATCATGTCAATGTAATGCCGACATAATTCATAAACTAAAATACGAAGCAATAAAATTACGTACATACATATAACTAGTACTTAGATTAAAATGATTTTGGCAGACAAATGCAGTTGCACGTTCTGATATATCAGATGCGTATCTCCTCATGGCTTTCCACCACAATATTCTCTGCTTCTTATTTCTTCCCAAGGAACTTGGTAGCGTGAAGAACAGTTTTCTCGGGCTTTTAATCGCTTTATTTAAGCACTGAGGTACCAGACAATAATTTTAACCCTTCTTTAGTTCCATATTCTCCATTTTAGCTACCATATCAGGAAAAGCAACAGGATGAAGTATTAAAACTGCATGCTCTCAGTATGGTTGTAAGGCATGCGATGACATCACGTACCCCTTACTACTCTCTCTAACCAGGATGCTGTTTTCACGGGATATTTAAAAGAGTTATTTTAAATATTTTTTTTTTGCATAATGAAGACGATTTAACAAAAAATGTTCACAGGGAGTAATTAAGTCAATTAAAAAGAATAAAAAAAACATAATTAAATATTTTGACAGTCCCCTATTCCTTTACCACGAATTACATTTGACTTCTTATCCTCTAATTCCTGTTCCCTAGTGTACATCATACCGTACCATCCTAACTTCTCCATTTGTTGTATTTCATCACATTTTTCTTTCATCCAATTTTCTCTAGCTTTATCTGTTACCCTTCTCAACTCATTGTTTATACGTCTATATTTGGCCCTACCTTCTTCACTGTTAATGTTTTTCCATTTTTGTCTCCCATTCCATTTTCTCCAGCATTTCCTTAGTGATCCATGGTTTCCTGATTTTCTTCTCTTGTTTTCCAATCTCTTTATCCAAGGTATCCTTGATACTGGTTTTAATTTCATTCCATTCTATATCAACGGTCTTCGGTTTGTTTTCCAACTTTCTTAAGTTATCTTCCAACTTCATGCTGACTACATTCTGCCTTTCTTTCAGTTTTTTTAGGTCCCAGGCCTGTCTTTCTCTTCTCGCTTTTCTTATTTGTTTGAGCTTTGTACTCACGTCAAGTATTAGAAGGCTGTGATCTGAATCAATGTCCGCTCCTTGCAATGCATTGGCGTTCTTTATGCTGTTCCTGAATCTGTTTTACTAGGATGAAATCTATTTGGCATCTCATTCTATCTCTTGGGCTTTTCCATGTGTATAACCTTCGTTTATGTTTCTTGAACCATGTATTAGTCACTACAAGGTCATTATTGATGCAGAATTCTACCAGTTTTTCCCCTCCTAGGTTTCTCTTCCCAAGTCTGTACTGCCCGACAACATTTTCTTCCGGTCCTTCTCTCCAATCTCCCATTATTATGCAGTTTACCTTTCCTCTTCCATCTCCTTCGTAAGAGCAAGGTAGAGGAACCCAAATATCAGCTTTGTTAAGCATTATATTTTAAGCTGTCCATATATATGAAGTTTACGTAATTTTCCCTTGGTTATAGTCTTAGTTAGGTGCATTCTTAATCCCTCAATGTCATCCTGCATACTCAGAACAAAAACTTCATAAGTGGTCACCCTGCATACTGAGTACACCTCGGAGATTGCTAGATTTCTTTATTTTTTTGATGCAATGCATTTTCTTAATTCTGAAAAAACTTGACATATTTCAAAACAGTAACTTTGGGCCTTCCTTTTATGGTTAATTCTGCAATTTTAACAGTTTTCTGTTTACCTATATTATATGCCAAATTTTGTCATTGAATTTTCATGTAGTTATGCGAATTGTGGGTTCTAAAAACCCCTATTCAATGCTGAGACTATCCGAACCTCTGCTTGAAAGCTACTGTTTGCTGGAAGGGGATGCAGGCACTGTTTATTTACTTTGTGATGTCTCTCACTCTTGAGATGAATATATTTTTCTTATGATTCCTACATCCTTAAACTGACAAATTCACGATATTTCCTCTCATTCTGTTTAAAAGCCTGAATGTAGGTAATTCTTCTAAATCAGATGACGACTAAAGATTTTTCATTGCTAAAAAGAAAAAAAATGTTGAAGTTTAAAAATTTTTTACAGAGAGATTTAACGCGTAATCAACATGATGCACAAGTATACTCCATAAATAGAATATACAGAGATTTCGAAGGCATTCTTTATGGGAAATAAGTTTGAAATGATATCAAAAGATTCGGCGATTCTCGAATTTTTATCTATGAAACTATAACTCGTAATGATGTGGTCTTGCGAACTTTTTCGTGTTGTGTCCTCGATCCGAATACATTTTTTAATCTATACCTATATAAGAGCATGGGAGAGAACTATATGGATTTTTATTGTTGTTTACCATGTTGACCGATGTAAATAAAACGCGATGTATAGCTTAGGATTTTCTCGAATTTTTATCTCTGAAATTATAGCTCATAATTATGCAGTCTCATGGACTTTTTTGTGGTTAATGTTGTCCTCTAACTGAATAAAATTTTTAATCTATACCTTACAGATCATATAAGAGCAAGGGAGAGAAAAAGATGGTATTTAATTGTTGCTTGACGCATGCCATTTAACGAGATACGAGTATAAGTTTATTCAAGTATTTATGTAAAGTGGAAGTTCTAATTGACAGATTCAGTTCAAAATCACAACTGGGTGATCAATTTTAATAACGATCACTTGTACTTAATTTAATGAGACATGTCTATAAGGCATTCTGCTACTATGGCTTTGCTGTTAAATAATACCTAAAGACTAGAGACTGGTCGGGAATGTGTCGCGGTCAGATCATTTTAGACCCAATATAAAAATCCTAGTTTCAATAGGAATTCTATGGGAAAGGACAAACTGCATTCACACATGTAGGACAGGTTGTGGATGATCCTCAGTCAGGACTCCTTAGGTCGCTTGAGGAGATAACTTTTGTCCCAAGACCCTTGAACCTTTCTGCTAGTGGCATCCATAAACTACGTCATGCCCTAGGTAGGGAGTTGAAAATTTTTAAGCGATCGTGAAGATGATTTTTTGGTAATAGGATGTCTTTGGTTTGATGAAGAAAAATGTTAAAAATTATATTTACAGCTAATAATTAATTTTGGAGAAATTTTAGCCTACTTCCTTATGGAAATATAGGCTTATGTGTGTGCGTATTTTCTGGCGAATCAGCATCTTGGGCTATTACCGTCATAACTTTATATATACCACACACAAATAAAAATACAACACAACACAACTGATGACATCAAAATCACGTCTCTATTGAATATATAAATAAATAAATAGGCTTATATAATTTCAGTAGAGAGGGGACTAAAGGATTCTACTTTTATGTGATGTAATTTATGGATGCCTCTTTGATGATGAAATCAGCAGGGTCGTGCTTACTGCCCCAATTTATGGATCAACTAACTGAACCAGAAGTTTTTACATAAATTGTTTGGTTCAGTTCAAGAAATTAATTTTGAAATTATATCTAACTTGATCTGAAAATTTATATGGCATATACCGTATTTACTCGTGTACCCCACGCACCCCAATTTTTCGGCCGGTCAATTTAAAAAGAAAATTCACTGATCCGCGATAGATTCCGAGTTGAGAATTCTCTCTCTCTCCTCCCTACTAGGAGACGTAATTTATTGGGCGATCTCTTTATGCCAATACTAGCAGAAATCTTGTCTTTGATAGTCCTTTTTTCTGTTAACCTCTTAATAGTTTTTAATGTAATATTACACAACTTTGTCTACAATATACCCTGTTTTGAGGTAATCTCAAAGATAACTTTGGCATATTATGCACGTTATCTTTAGTAAAATTATGCACCGATGCAGAGCTTCACGTATTGCTTATTTTTGACGTAATATGGTGCTCAGCATCGATAGCCTGTACAATATGGTCCACTCTCGTACCGGCGGCGGATAGTGGACCGGTGGCGGACCGGCACCATACCGGCCTCAGCGGTTGAGAAACACTGACCTAAACGTTTGTTGGTCACATAGATACGCGTATACTTCGTAGAGTTTAATGTCTTCTTCATATATAGATGTAGATGCAATCATATTGCAGAAAATTTATTCTTGATAAAATTTATATTACTTGGTCAGAAAACCCTGTGTAAGATGCGCACCCCCTTTTTTTCACCGGCGTTCCAGGTAAAAAAGGTGCACAGGGTACACGAGTAAATAAGGTATGGCTATTGTTTTACATACAAATACTGTTTTTGTTTCATGGGGTCTTCACGCAGTCTTTGAAATAGTCTATGGAATTTTCCCTCATTACACCTTGCTAAAATTATATAATGCACCCAAATTCTCATTTTCTGAATTTCTTCACACATTGCTGCCAAAATATACACTTCCACATTCAAATTTTCTGACATCTTGGTGTGTTTTGATAATCTTCTCGCCAGAAGGTGTCCATGCCTCAACCAAGACCTGACCTACAAGTGTGAATGGTTTCCCCAAAAAGAGTCCTTGCCCTGTCCGCATCACTATCGCGACCCAACCACGACCGGTCCTTTAGTCTGAACCAGCTTTAAAAGTCACTGGTTAGCAAAAGAAAGTTTAATCCTTTAGGCAGCCTTTCATTTAAGTCCCGAAGAATGAAATGCTTCTGTATTCAAACCCAGTTCATTTCTGTACATGGTAATTAACTAAAACCCTCTTTAGTGTCTAGTTAACCAAAATTCTTTGGAGGTTGATACATTTACATAATGGTCTTTGCCAATTAATGGAAAATTTTCTACTGTGCATTATCTATACATTTTAATGAGCGTTACAAATATTAAGATGCATGTTATCAACTAGGTGCATGTTATTGATGGGAAAATACAGTATTTGAACTGCAAATATTCTTTCTTTTGTCCCATTTATCAAAAATTGACAAGATTAAGTTGCATTACCTACCAGAAATACTTGATTATAACGCAATTTGGTTTTACACTTTAAATTTAAATTAAGTTCTGCTGTTTTCTGTTAAGAGTTGACACACATTTGCTTAAAAAAACATTAAAAAATGTTTCATGTAAATAGTAAAAATGTTATGTACCTATTTTTTATGCATGTATAATTTAGTTATGCTTAATTGTGATGAATGTAAAACAGCTACTATATTATTCACAGGAGACAATAAGGTGATGTTGTTAATTTCATTTTGAATAATAGTGTACAATTTTAATAACTGTAGATAGAATGTGCAATGTTAAAGAAGTTATTAAATTTTTGCATATGTGATATTTGAAGTGGCTTCTCTATTCATTTTACTATAAATAATTGCAGCATTGTGGATATGACATTTTGAAATGAGTTAACAAATTTTAACCTAATTAACATATTTTTGAGTTAATTAATTCCAAATAAAATAAAGAAATCTAACCTGTTGATGGCTTCCGGCTTGAAGACAATTTTTTTGAGTTCCCTGAGGTTTCATGATTGGTAACTGTTGGTCCAATCAGCTTTTGTTTTGTTGGAGTTCCTTGTCTGCCTTGGTTCTGAAAATTGACATAAAAGGAATAGCTGAATGAAGAGGAATATTATCTTAGATTAAAACTGTTTAACATAAAAACAAGCTACAATTGCTGGTAATCAAAAGTTTAACCCTTTCTGTACTGAGATTTAAATGGACAGATTCTGTCTCCTTCCTAAGTCACCCATAACCGTTCACTAATCAATATAGCTCTCCCTCTGTAGTTGCCCTATACCGCCCACTCCGATTTTCCTTGCTTCGTGGTATCTATTATGGCTTATGAATGCCTCTCTTTTACCAAGAGTTTGTCTGCTTAACATAAAACACTTCTCTTTGCATCATTTTCATTATGTGGACTGAATAAACATCTCACAGAGCAACCAAAAAAAACTTTTAAGCTGAACCGCACTTTTGACCATGGCTTCGTTGAATGAGGATGCTATAGCAGAGGAAGTGTGCAGAGACAATATATGTAGTGAGTCAGAAAGTAATACTTCATTGGATACAGAAGAAGATTTGATTGTTTGTAGTGATTTTTATTCAAGTGATAGTGATTTGGAAAAAGTTACACCATGTGCGAGTGATTTTAGTGCTAATGATGGATTACAAGCTAAGTGGAAATATTCTCATACATTTGAACCAACTCTATTTTCAATGAAGATAGGGTTCCAATACACAGCTTGGAAGTAGGTTCCAATGAATTTTCTTATCTCAAATTTATGCTAGGAGGTGATATTTTTTTTCGTAACATTGCAATTAACACAAATAAATATGCACAAAATCATCAAAATTGCACAGGAAAGTTTGATAAAAACTGGGTAGATGTCACGGCCAATGAAATAACTGCCTATGTAGGTGTACTTGTGTGCATGGGGATTTTTGATATGCCGGAGTCAGGATTATGGGCACAGTAAAGACATTGACTGCCTTCTTATCCATAACTCTATGACTATGACAGGTATTCAGATATACTAATTAAGTACTTCCATGTGAATGACATAACTTGTGAAAAAAATAAAGGGGAAAAGGTTTACAATTCTCTACAAAAAGTACAACCAGTTTTAGATATTATGGACACTTTTCATGAAAAATATAAACCAGGTCGTGAGCTTAGTATCGATGAAGCAATGGTGGCCTTCAAAGGGCAGCACTACATGAAACAATATATATAACACAAGCCAACTAAATGGGGATTTAAAATTTGGGTTTTAGCAAGTCCGCATGGGTATGTAATATGCGGAAACATGTATTTGGGAGGAAAGGAAAATAAGAATAAAGAAATGCTTCTCGGCAGTCAAGTAGTGATGAATTTGTCATTTGTGGTGAACTCAGAAATAGTAAATAGCTTTATTCTTTATAAAGAAACGACTGCTCCATCAAACTCTAAACACGGACACACAAAAAGAATTCCGTCTTGCACTTTATAGACAGCCGATAGGAACTTCACGCGAAAAATTTTAGGTTAAAAAAGGAATTGGAGACTACGGTGTACAGATTGGAATTAAAATTTAAAACTCCTGAACCGTAAATTAACCCAGAGAGCACTCACACGTCAATAAGAAATAAGGAAAATTAAAATTATACTTACAAGTTTGCGGGACGATGATGGCCTACAGGGACCTGTTGTCAAAAACTAGCCTAAAAAGAAGAAAAGGAACACACACATGCACAATCACTCTGGAAATCTCTGGGAAAACCGCTAGATACGTATTTCGGGAGCTATGCTCCCATCTTCAGCTACTACGTATCTAGCGGTTTTCCCAGAGATTTCCAGAGTGATTGTGCGTGTGTGTGTTCCTTTTCTTCTTTTTAGGCTAGTTTTTGACAACAGGTCCCTGTAGGCCATCATCGTCCCGCAAACTTGTAAGTATAATTTTAATTTTCCTTATTTCTTATTGACGTGTGAGTGCTCTCTGGGTTAATTTACGGTTCAGGAGTTTTAAATTTTAATTCCGAAAAATTTTAGGTCATAAAAGAAGCGAACCACTTCTCGCAGATTCATCTAGAAATCCACACGTTCTTGTAAAAATAGAAGGTAGAAAGAAAGTGTGTGCATATTTCAGCTATAAAAAAAGATGCACTCCCTCCGGAAAGTGGACATACAACTAACATATGCAAAAACTGTGATTTGCATCTATGCAGAGTTGGGTGTTTCCTGCAGTATCATCAAGAAGAAGGAGTGGAGGTGTCCAACTATCCACATTAAAAGGTAGGAAATTTTATATGAATAAAATTATATATTTATATTAAAAATTCCATTCATATTTATGAATTTGTTCAAAAGTTATTGTAAATTTATGAATAAACTCCCACAGGGAATATCACTGGCAAATTAATAGGGTAAAATCTGGGGAATAGGGCATTTAAATTTCGAGACTTAGCAGGGAAGTCAGATCAGGCAGTTTTGGGCGGCTTAGTAAGGAAAGGGTTAATACTCAATCAGTATTGAAATCGCACCAAATGAACTTTTCAGCAAATATTATCAATACTTAGTTATACCAGTAATGCCATTTTGAATCAGCTGCTCCATTGTTTACATATTCAGTCATTTATTTTAGATGATTTAAGATAATTATTTTTAATAGTTAATAAAAATATAAATTTTTACTTTTGTTTTTATTACTGAATCTCAAAAATATAAACGATCTATTTGCAATTACAGAAATGAAGGATAAGTAGAAATACATTCTGCCAATAGATGGCAATACAGTATATGACTGATCTTTCTTAACACATTCAGTGCGGGTGACTTAATATGAAGTTATGCGTACCCACCGCTGCTGGTGGGTGACTTAATATGAAGTCATCAGTTTAGGGATGCTATTTACCTCTAGTTTAAGTGATAGCACGCTCGGGGTGACCTTTTTTCACTGCGACGTTCTTAGTTGTTCCTCATCACAGAGGAAGCAGCCGTTTCATTGCCAGCCGATTTTTTGGATAATTATAGCCCCTTAATGTCTATACTAGCGAAAATTAGGAAAAAAATACCTCCACCGGGAATGGCAAACAAATTTGCACCTGCACGGAATGTGTTCAATTAAGCAAATGATTTAATAACTCAAAAATCGACACTGCATTTTTTGGAAAATGTTACATTTAGGTAAACCATAAAATTCCTCGTATTCTTCATTTAAAGTTTTTTTTAGCGAAAAAGTGGGGGGTATATGGCAAATATATGTCTAGTTGTGTATTTACAATCTGAAAAATCAAGATCGACTTATGCGCCGGGTCGACTTATACGCTGGCATATACGGTAAGTTAATTTTAACTAACATGAGACAGACATTTTTAATTATTGTTGGTACTATCAGTATGCAATAAATTCACTGGACAAGGCTAAAACTCTGTTTAATGATAATACATTTTTTCTTTCTGTGAATATAAATGCAATTTATAAAATAGGAGGGGAGTTTATTATATTAATAAAGAGCAATATTAATAAATGAATGGTGAATAACTCAAAATATTTTGGAACATGCTTCATATTTATTTAAAATTTCTTAAGGGAAATGGAAAATTCATGTGGATGTTTCAAATAGTAAAGAATATACCTATTTTTATGACCTATAGAGTAGGCCCCCGACTTATGGCAGCTCGACATACAATAGTAATGGCCAAAACTATTATTTATGACCGCCTAACAACTGTGACCGGCACCAAGTTGATTGGCAACACTGAGCAAATACATCAGTTGGCAGTGCCTCAGCTGAATCAGTTTGCAACTGCGCCTCGAGCTGAATGCATGTCTTTCATAATGCTCTTCACTTTTTTGTCAATTTTCTTCAAATTTTGAAAATTTTCTCCTTTCACTATGACTGAGAAGAGGAAATGTTATGCACAGAATGTTAAATCAACAAAAAAAAGTCAAGAAAAGCCACTTTAGAAATGAAGCATGAAATTTTGAGTCAATATGAGCGATGAATAAAAGTGAATGAGCTTGCATCCAAGTTCAAGTGTTAAGTGTTTGTTTTTACTTAATAAATATTTGTAAAAGCATACACATTTGAGTTTTATTTAAGTTTCATTTATTTTCATGTCAGTTGGTATTTTTATGGTATGAAATGGGTTTCCAGGAACGAAACCCCAATTTATAACATTGTGCCTATAGGAAATTAGGGTTCGACTCATGACGACTCGCTTTACGAGAGTCACCCAGGAACCAATTAGGTCATAAGTGCAGGGGTTGCCTGTAATTATATTATGACTATTTGATTTGTTTAAGAAGAAGTTTATGAATGCAACATATGTTAAAGTAAATTTAATATTATATCGTTGAGCCTTACATGTGTATCAGTCCCATCAAGAAAAGCTAGCAGCTTCTGTTCATTAGGAGCAGATATTCTTCTTTCACGATTCTCTCCTTCTAACACTACCACTCCAAATGAGGTCATAGGTGGAGCTGGTGTGGAACCAATTGCAGCAGTGGCTAGCAGAGGTGGAGCAGGTCTGTACTTGGCGCGAGGTATCATTACTGTTAGGGACCGATCCTGCTCATTAAACCCAGTGTTCATTGATGATGATCCTGCTATAGGAATAGCCTTTTCCCTTCTCTCAACCACTAAACCCTCACCTTTCAACTTTGAACCCTGTGTGCTTGTTGACTAGGAAGAATATGGAAAGATGTAGGTCATTAATAAATTAAAAACTTGGAAACACATAAAAACGTGTGGGAAAACCACTGATTTCGTGCTATAAATTTTAAAATAAAATTTGAATTGAGAATTCGAAAAATATTATTTTAAAAGTTGACAACTTTTAAACCATTTTATATAACATAAAATCCTTTTGTAATTAAAAATTTTTAAATTCTCAATATTAAATTTATTTTTAACTCTTTAATGGGAAAATTAATTTTTCTGAATATTTTTTTGTATGCAGTCAACCCTAGTTTTAACATTGCTATATGTCCTTTTCTAATGTTATTGCTAGATGAAGATAAATTGAAACAATTATTCCTGGCATGTAATCAATAATTTTTGCAAATTTTCATTGGTGTTGAGTAAGAGTAAGAGCATATCTAAGGGTGCAAAATCAATCAAAAATTTATAAATGAATATGTATAAGTTATGTCAATAATCTATATAATGATATCAATAATACACACTTTTACTAAAAAATTGTTTGGCATATTCATTAGCTTATAAACTCATTGCTGTTTGTTTGAAAATTCATTCTTTCAGGCCAAGTTCACAGACATGTAACTTGATTAGAATTTCTGTAAAACATTTATTTCACAGCTTTGGTTTAGTCTATTAAAAAAATTGAAGCCATTTATAAAAAGCCAGTCTCATTTTCTGGCTGGTCAGATACTTTTTCTCAAATAATGATTAATGGTGGAGACTGTGGCAAAGATTAATATTGGAATTTTTTTTTTAAAATTCCCTAAGCTGTAATAATTTTCAAAATTTCTCATAATTGTATCATAAATGCACTTGTATAAAATTCTCTTTGTTCAAATTACAAAATATACTCCATCAAAGTTTTTAGCTTCTCATTTTGCTAAGCTTAATTCCTATAATTAGAAAAAACACTAAAAATAATCTACATTTATCACAAATTATGAGTTTGGGGTGTCAATCATTTGATAATTTATATGTCAGTTTACCATAAAGCAAAGAAAAATTCAGTAAAATGAATAAAATAATTTTTTCATACTCCAATGGAAGTATATATGATTCTGGTCTGTGTTAGAATTTGAGCTGGAAATTTTATTGAGTGGCAGACAAAAATTTCATAATTCAAATGTGTTCCAGCCAAATTTTGTTCAGCAATTCAAGAGTTATTTATTCATCTATAGAGAGATACTTGAGATAAGGATTACTGCTTAAAAAAATGTCTTTTTTAAGTTTCCTTAGTATCTGAAAAATTGTAACAAAAATGTTAATATTTTTAAGTTTAACTCAACATATTCTAAAGCCATTTCTCTCAAAGGAATTAAAAGTAAAATGTTTCTTGAATTTGAAGGATATAAGATAGTATCAGACAGAATCTTTTGTATAAGATCATTGACTGGGAGAGTGCCTCAGAACAAGATAGTATAAATTATAGAGCTTAATAATCAACCAAAAATGGCAAAAATATTAGGTAGAAGCTTATTTCAGAATTAATATGCATTAAAAATGCTATCTAGATTTAACAAAATAGTCTTTTCTCAGGTAATTGCTCTATTTTAATTAACCCCTTCATCAATGTTAACTCAGTAGAATACTTGGGCTATATGTACTCTCCAAATGCTGTTACCCCAAGTACATACAGGTATTCAAGCATGCATAACATTTAGTTGCTCATAAGGCATGGTGCAGACAGCTAATATGTTGAAGTATGTCATTGAAAACATGAAATATTGATTACTAATAATACTTACTAATCTGTGGTGGACTAGAGGAACGTAAGTAAGAGGAGGAGGGGGGAGTGCACCCTCAAAGCTGCTTTCACTGCTGGTATCAGGTATCATAGCAGTCTTGTCTAGGGTGCTTCCTCCTCTCATCATTCCTGTGGTGCCCCTATACCTCATGAATCCAGGAGCTATAAATAAATGATAATACATGAAGCATAGATGGACTAAAAAGGGAACTAGCAATCCCAAATTCAAGAAATCATTGTTGAGCTCATATTGGCTGAAATCAAAAAATGTTTCTCTTATGGTTATTGGAGAAACATAGTTTTTCAGTAATATGTATTTCTGAACTTAAATGAGAAATGTAAATTAAACTATTGATTTCAAAACTTTCAACAGCAATTTAATTCTTAGAAGATATTAACTTATTACATTTATTTTTGGAAAGATTCCAGCATGAATAAAACAATAAAAAATGTACTAAAAGTTTTTTACAAACCTGCATGCCTCATATCAGGTTTCTTTCTCTTCATGCAGGCTAGCATGATGCAGACAAATACAAGTATTAAAAGGATGGCTCCAATTGTAACCAGAGCTATCAGCAATACTGTGGAAACGAAATGGAAATGTTTATTAAGGTGACTTTCATGAATAATTCTAAGGTAATTAGTATTTTAGTAATAGCACAATATTACCTTTCAAGTTTATCTGGCACTTTTCTCCAGAATACCAATGGAAACATTTACATCCTACTTTTCCATTTGTATCTGTGTAGCATTGCCCATGATATTTACAAATTTCACATCCTAAGACTTCCGCTGTGGATAAAAAAGATATGGATTTAGCAATAAAAAGGAAAATTTTACCCTTTATTGAAAAATAATTACCGAATAAAAACCAGTTTAAATATATTTTATGTGGAAAAAATATTTTTGACCAAAAGTAAGAGGCATGATGTAATTTTCAAATAAAAAATATATGCTAATAACTTGAAAATCATTTATACAGTTCCAAGGATAATATTTTGCACACTATAAACAGTGTAAAAAGACCTATGACTTTAGAATTGGTTTTCATCATTTAATTGTCACTTTAATTTTGTTGTACTCTTAAAAACGGTGAGCTAATCTAGGTAATATAAAATATGCACTCAATATTGAACATTATCATATATTAAATTTGAGAGGTTTACAATGCATCAAAAATGTTTAAATAATATTATTTAAAAATAATGATGAGGAATAATGCAGTCATATGAACACTAATGCATTTATTTACCAGAGCAGATTCGTCCTGGAAATTCTGAATTTTCTGATAGGTCAGCAAAACCTTCCTTGCAACTACAGGTGTAAGTTCCACGCAGGTTGAAGCATTGGGCTTGATCAGAACAGTCATTGAAGTCAGTATTACTGCATTCATCAAAATCTAAAATTCAAGACGTCACTGATTTGATATAATTATGGAATTGATATTCTATGGAAATGCCTTAAGTTTCATTAATTAATTTAATGTCTTGAAGGAAAGTACACAAACATCTATTTCCAAATTCCTTCTTTAAAATGATCAAATATAACATATGAATATTGTGATTTAGCTAACCAAAATTCTCTAATGCTCTTAGAAAGTGATAACTTATAAGTTGAAATCAAAAGCGAGATATTTCTGATGATATTATTTGAAAAGTTCACAACTAAATTATTAAGACATTCTTATTATAGCATATAATATTGCTTTGATATTTTTCTGTTTCATTTAATTCAGTAACCAAGGAAATTGTATTCACTGAGAAATATAAATATTCTGTCATTATATATGAAATTTGTGAAGTAAATTAATATACCAGAGATTTCCAGGAGTCCCTCCTTTCGCCTTGCATACAGATCTGTTCCTCCAACACTGTAATTATTTTGCTTCAGTGTCTTTTCAAACATTTCTTTTAGTTTATCCTCTTCCATATTATCTGATAGCTGTTAAATAAGATAAAAAATTTCAAGCATTAAAATTCTTGGAGGATTTTTAGAGAAATTATCAGGATTTTATTTATATTAGTTGAGATTAAGATACGTTTCCTTTCAATTTACACTACCATCATGGTTACAAACTTACACAAGGCTTAAAAAATATAGAATAACTTTTTACCTTAACATAGAAGTTAACAATTACGCCATCATCAGGCTGATAGTGCCCTGCAGATTCTTTATCATCATCTGCTTGTTTGTCATGATCCTCATTTGTCTCTTGTGGTGTTTTGTTTTCCTCAACTTCTGTATATTCAGGTAGAGGCTCAAATCCAGCAATTGAAATACCATGGAAAAGATCTCGTATATCTGACTGCATGGCAACGCGTTCAAGTCCATCTTGAGTAGCTTCTTGAAGCTGTCGGAATCCTTCCGTTTGAGGGTCATCAAGGTCATCATGGTAGCTAAGCCTATGCTTGCCAATTCGGTCAAGAAGTAACCTTAGCTGGTATGTGTATGTGGCTGTAAACACATGATAATATCAATGAATATTCTATTTTTGATAAACTGGATATGGATGTTGGATTTATTTTAAATTTGCGAATGTATTTGATATTCTGATATTGTAAATCTGTTCATTACAGACTTTAGTGTAAACTTGAATTCCCATAATTAAATTTCAAAATAGCTGGCCAAATTAGATATACAAGAGTTGATCAAACTTAACAGAATTTGGCCTATATCTAAAACAAATATAAAGTACACATTTTCAGCTTATGTAGTACACTGTTAACATTTTTGTCAAATTATCAGTAGTATAAATTAACAGATACCATATATCACAGTGTTAACCTTGACCTCATCTTTTTGGCGTGAAAATGCATGTTTAGGCATATACTTGCTGTATAAGTTGAACCATCTCTATCATTTAACAAATACCTTTCATGAAATCTTTCTTCAGATAAAATCAAGGTCCATTTGATTAAAGTTGTGAAACAAACATGAAATTAAATATCTCAATGAGGTACAAACCAAACTGAGATTGCTGTACAATCAACGTTTTGAATAAAATAGGAGAATAAGCATCTCAATAACGAGCAGCTGATCCAATGATCAGGAAATATGGTAACTTCCTACCAGGAAATACACAAGAAAAATTGCCCTACATTTACTGACATGTATGATCGATTGTGCAATCGCATTTGTGTAAACTGAAATCTAATACTAATATCATGGTCCTACTGTCCAAAAGATTAAAATACAAAGCTTGTTTAAAGTTAAAAGTTGTAGAATTTATAAAGTCATCAAATAGCTGTGATGGAGTGAGTGAATTTTATTTTAGAGAAAGGCTGGTATAAGACTGGAGAAAAAATTAATCCATCATAATGAAGATGCCTAAGACCAAAAGTGCCATGAGAATGAGTGACAGTCATTGGCCTGCAATTCCTATTTTCCTACAAAGCATATAATTTGTATGTTTTTAAAATTTATTTATGTATTGAACATCAACTTGCATGCTGTGATATATGGCAATTTTGTGATTTTAAACTATAAATAATCAAAGATAAAAATTCTTAATTTTTTGGGTTGAATTAATTGAAAATTTTATCTAGTAAACAATCAAAGGAAAATATGATAAACTAATTGATAGAATGAGTTAAGATAGGTTATGAAGTTCTCATGTGATTGATAAAATTTCATAGTTCAACCTGGTATTAGATTACTGATAAATTAACAATGAAGGATTATCAATGACTATAAAATCATCTTTACTTACGCATGCATGGTCTATCTGGGAATAGTCTTGCAAATCCAGGGCGACATACACATCGTGGACCTTCAATGCCACCTCCTGCTAACTCTTCCTCAGTAGCTTCTTCGACACAAAGTTCGTTCCTTGCTGCCTCACACTCTGGCTTGCAGACAGGATTTTTTCCTTCTCTTCCTCTTTCTGCATTTGGCAGTATGTTTGTTGTATATCCTTCCTCATTGTTTTCTTCCTCAAGTTCATTTTCATTTAAATCTGATTCTTCCTTTTCTCCAGACACTCCGTCATTGCCTGTTGGTCTGACTCCATGATCAAGGATCTGTACATCATCCTTGGTAGTAGTAGATGCAATTGGTCTCAAGGGGAAAGTTGGGAAATTGGCTGGATCAAATGGTGAACCTTGTGGGTAGTCATTCCCTGAAGCAGCAGGTTCTAATGTGCTATCAATGTTATCTTCCACACTATCTGCACTTTCAGGTATCACTTTTGAATTGTGGCCAAGCTCATAGCCTCCTACAGTATGCAAAGGCCACTGAGTGGGTGCAGTCACAGTTACTGTGGTGACTGCAGTGGTTGTACTCGATTCCACTGTCGTATGAACCTCTGTCACTGTTCCCACAATAGTTGATACAATAGTAATTGGTCTAGCCATCTCAGCTGCAACAGTTTGTGTCACTATCACAGTTCTTGTTTGTGGAGGACTTCCTGGATGGCTCTCAACAACTGTTTGTGTGACTGTACGTGTCTCTGTCTCTGTACGGGTAATGTAGCGTGTTGTAGGAGTTTCAGTCACTGATACTACAACTACACTTGTAGCAGCATCATTAGACCCTGCAGCACCAAGACCCTCTCCCTCTTCAAATTCGTTTTCCAGTTCTTCATCATCTTCATAGTGATGAGGTGGCTGATTGGGAGCTACCAGAGGCCATCCATTGTTTCCTCCAATGGCTCCATGAGATGATGGAGATAAGAACAAATCACCAAGTGCTGTTGATTCTGAGTCAGAATTTTTAGTTGAGGTTGGTCGTGAGTACAAACCCCCAAATATGGTTGAGGTTCCAGAAAGCAAGAGTGTTGGTTCCAATGAATCTGATAAGGTAGATGCTATAATGGGTGGTGGAAGTTCAACTGTCGGTATTGAATTAAAGAGTTCTCCATCCCATAAAACTGATGTTCCACTACTCTCAACAAAGATTTCTGAAGATGATGGTGATGGAATGACTACTAATGGCTCTCTTTCCATTGAGAAAGAAGGACTAACAGATTCAGACTGAATGGTACTTTCTTTTATGTTAATATTATTTACATTGCTGGAAATGGTTGGTTGAACTTGAACTTCTCTTTGAGGAACTGTGGAAGAAGGAGCAATATATCTATCAGTTGTGGTAGAGAAAGCTGGTTGCCAAGTTGATGATCGTGATGGGGATGATGGTGGAAGTCTTAAAACTTGTACTGGACCAGGAGGTTTCAATGGTCGCAGTGGTCTGGGCCAATGTGAAACTTGAGGTGGTCTTGATTGAGCAACTTGGTGGTTGTGGTATGGTGGTCTTGGACGATGAGGAGAGACTGGCCGCACAACCACTCTGACAGGTGGCCTTGCAACTTCTGGGTGGATCGCATTTTCCTGTATTGAAGTTCCATCAAGCACAGGTGTTCTTGATGGTGGCTGTGGCCTTGATGCTATTCTAACTGGTTTATCAAAGAAATCTGGATTGTAATCTTGAGGTCTGATTGCTGGCCTACTTACTGCTCCTGGTGGTGGTCTCTGAGGATTAGAGGATGGTCTAGGAGATAGAGTAGGTTTTGGTGGTGATTGTGGTGGAGGAGGTGGTGACATGTCAGGAATCTCAAAAAGATATGGTTGGGATCCAGATAGTGTATGCTGTGGCTTGTTTGTGGCATGGCTTGCAATGTTTCCTTCTGAGGTATTTATTTGGTTAGGAGGTTTTATTTCTCCAAATGTAACAGGAAGATTGACACCAGGATTCGGCAGTGAATGCTGCAAATGCATTTCAGTGTGTGACTGTTGAGAGTTGGTTATAAGTGGTTTCTCTTTATTTGTGTGAATATCAGGAAGTATATTTGGTCTTCCAAACTGTTGTTGCTCCCCTGTTGATGACTGTCCTGGCCTAACAGGGCGGTTATTAGATTCTTGAAGGACTTCTCCATCCTGTGCTCCCTCTTCATCTTCAGGTTCACCCAAGTCATCATCAACTCCATCAATCCATGGCTGTCGTACATTCCCAGAAATTTGTGTCTGAGATTCTTCCTGAGAGTTTCCTTGTGATGTTTCTTTAGATCCATGATTCAAGGGAATTATGATTGGTCCATCATTTTTATGAAGTCCTTCTGTTTGCATATGTGGATTGGAACTTGGCCTTGGTGGAGGTGGAGGCATAAGGTGATCAACAGGACTGGAATGAGTATTTGTGCCAGTTGTGTATATGGCAGGGAGAGGAGGGGGTCTGTTGATGGCATCAACTGGAGAGTGAGGACGATGGACATGGGAAAATTGGGGAGGATTGCTTCCAGAGGGAATGTTTGGTCTTCCTGAACCAAAGTAATTTGATTGGTGTACTTGTGTAGACTGCTGATGTTGTGGTCTTCCATGACCAACAATGACATGTTCTCCATGAACATTATGCTCAGGTGGTCCAAGATGCATTACTGTGGGCTGCTTGCTTATTGAAATATCTCCTTCATGAACCACACCTTTGTTTTCCTCAGATGAATCCTCATTAGTAATTATTCTCGTCTCTTCTGCGTATGGATTTTGTTCAATTATATCTGTAATAGGTGGCCGTCCTATTTCCACAACTACCTCTCCCCCTGTTCCAACAGGTACATTGTGGACTTGAGCCTGCCCAAGAGAGAGCTGAGACCCAGAATGAGGTTCACCTGCATTTAAAACACTTCCAGGCCGACCTCCTGACAGAGGTGGTGCACTGATGTCAAAGAATGAATCAACAGGATCTTGTACATTATGATGTGCTTCTGAACCCACAGAGAGTGTCACAGCATTGATTGGGATATTCAGTGATTGTGATGGGCGTATTTTATAGCCGGTAGAACGATCTATTGTATTATGATTGTGATGTATTGCAGGATGAGGATTGAGGTTCTCTAAAGGAGAACCTACAATTATTGGAGGGGCAATATGTAGAGATGACTGATAATTTCCTGGATCTCCTCTCAATGGTCCAGCTGGATGGCTTGGAGAAAGTTGAGGAGGGAGATGTGAAGCAGGTGAATGATTTTCTGGAATCATGTGTGGTGGCAGTGGTTTACCTATGAATACTGTTTCCACTCCAGAAATGACAGAAACCCGTGTTGGACTGACTCCTGAATAAGAGTGGAAGCGAGGTGGAGGTGGTGGCCTCATTTCAGGTGGAACATCATTTCCCGGTCTGACTCGAGGAGGAGACCCGATTGCAGGTTTTGAGGGAAAATTTGAGGGATAATTTGAGGGAAAATTTGAGGGAAAATTTGAGGGATAATTTGAGGGAAAATTTGAGGGAGGCAAGTGATTTGGCACCAGTGCTGGTTGAGAGGAGTGATGGTGCACTGGGGGAAGTGGGGGATGGTTTTGAGAAAATATTTGTGGTATGCCACCATGTGAAGATGGCCTTGGGCCAAGCACAGATGGCTTTCCAACAATTACATCACTGTTTGTTGTGATGACCTGCCCAGGCTGAATGGGAATTCCATTCTGCAAAAGTAAAGGGTTGTCCAGAGTTAGTGTTGTGGGTGTGGAGGGTTTCACAGGTGATGGTGGGGGTCTACGCTCTTCAGTGTCAGGGAATCCATGTATGGGAAAATTTTGGCCATAATATGCTTCTATAGATTCACCATGAGAAGATTCTGCAGCAACAGTGTCTATATGTTCAGAAGACTGAGAGGCTAAACCTCCTACTGGAATGTAAACTGGGTCTCTAATAAGTGGAGCTGACTGGGGTGCTGGAGGACGAGGAAGCGCAATTGGAGGTGGTGTACGTGGAGTGGTTGGAGGAGTGGGTGTGGTTGTGTCATTTCGACGTGATGACTTGAGATTACTTTGAAGAAGTCCTGCCATAGCATTGAAGACAGGACCTAAGGCATTCAATCCATTAAGAGATAGAGATCCTAGATTTATTAGATCGCCAACTCCAATATTTGGCACTCCTGAAGCAGCAGTCAAAAGACCACCAGTACTTCCTCCAACAGATTCCACAGCACCAGCACTAAGCAGTGCACCATCAGGATGTTTATTTGTTGGATCTGAAACTGGTATCAATGAAACATTGCCATCTGGTCGCATGGAAACTATCACAGCATCTCCTGGAACAAGGGTTGTTGCTAGACCATTACCACTTGCAATGACAGTAGATGCTGTGATAGTGCTTGTTATATATGATATTTGTGGTACAGAAGCTCCATTATTCTCAGCGGAGAGTGCCGCATCAACTGGAGTTGGAGAAGCAGAAAGACTACTCAGGAGGAATTCCGGAGTGTCTGTATGAGCACCAGTAGTTGAAGGCTGAGAAATTGTTTCTTCATCTTTGGTTCCATAAAAATTTGTTGTTGATTCACTGCTCAATGAGGTAGTTGATGGCATTTCATTCACATCTGACTCATGGGGCTTCTCTGGTATGATATCATCAAAAAATATTATTGTTGATCCCACAATAACATTACCGGATGTTGTAGAAGATGGTGATATAACTTCAGAGGCTGTTTCTCCACCTTTATTTCCTGTCTCTGTTGTACTGATTTTCTGTGATGTTTTAGAATTGGTTACCATTTCTTTGGTGTCCAATATAGATCCTTGAAATGCTGTTATCTCCATTGGGGTCCCTGAGAGCATTACTGTTGCTACAATTGGAACATGTGCTGTTTGCATTGAAAAGGAACTGCGCAGAGAATCAAGGTACACTGAATCCAGTCCAGCTGTTATTGCTTCTGTGGCCAAATTTGTTGCCACACTTATACTTGAACGTGTAATAGTTCGATCATTCTCTAAAAGTGTAGTGAAATAAGTGTAAGTAGTCATATAAGTTTTAGTGGCAAATACACTCAATGGAGGCTGTAATGCTGTTGGTCTAGCTGAGGTCTTTAGTGTATGTTTATCTCCAGAATTAGTAGATGCTACATATGGCAATACAGGAGTTTTGTTTGTGGGTGGTATTCTTGTGGGAGCCAAATAAAATTTTTCAGTTACCACATCAGAAGAGGTTGCCACATTAGTTTTTACAACTGTGTTACCTTTTTCTAGGAATGTGTTGTAATATGTATAGGTAACAAAGTAAGTCTTAACAATATTGGTTGTTGAGGTCGGACTGATTTTTACAGCTGTCTGGGAGGTAGCAGGTGTTGATGCTTCAGTGATCACAACTTGTGTTAAGACATCTTCTGTGCTTATCACTTTAACCCCAGATGCAGAATCCGATAGGGTTTTTGTGAGTGTAAATGTATTGAAATATGTATTGGTGTCATACATTGTGGGTTCAGAAGGCTGTAAGTATCCCGGTCCTGAGTCTCCTGGAGAGCTACCAGATAGCATAGATGGATCCACAGGAGATGTTACTGTGTTAGCTACAGTTTGTCGTGTTGTTAAAACCACAGGGACTTCGCCATCAATAATTGTGTTGAGATATGTGAAGGTAGTGCGATAAGTGCTGGTAACAAAGGATGGAGGACCATCAACCTCAGATGTCAGAGCCTCATTTGAAATCAACGATGTGACACTTTGCTGTTGAATAGGTTTAGTTGGTCTTACTTCTTCAGTCACAACATTGGAAATCACATCTTCTCTACTTGAGACAACTGTGCTACCACCTTGTAAAAAAGTTGTAAGATAGGTGTATGTTGTTGCATATGTCTTTGTTACAAAGTTGGCTGCCTGGGATTGTAGAGAAAGAAGGAGGCTTTCCTGGTCTCCCTGCAATAGAAGAAGATATATAATAACAATGTTAAAATTTGCAAATTAACACATTTTGAAAATTCTCCTAAATTAATATTTGCTGTATTAAAATATGAGATGAAAAGATATGAAGCATTCATTTCTTCAGTATTATTCCAAAAGAAGTCATCAAAGAAGATTTACTTGGGTTTGGGAAAAGCAAACAGATTTGTAGTGTGCATCTGTAAGCAAGCTTTACTTTGATTTTCAATTCAATATTCATGAAGTTGAAGCCTTAAGGAATTCCAAAATGACATTAGCTATTCATTTCAAGGAAGTTTATTAGTCCTTGCTCATATTTTTTATTAGAAAAAACCACTTCGTATATTCAAAGAAAGTTTCAGTAGCATTTTACAGTTGAAAAAGTGTGTTGATATGGTAAAGTAAATATTAAAACCTCACATAGCATGGTAGTTGAATTTTTGAGAAATGAAAACACATTTTTGGAAGTACATATTAAGTTAATCGGAAGTAGAGGGTTAGGTTCTTAGTAATATTGAATAATATTTCGACAGGTACATATCTTGGATAATATTCATTTCACTACCATTTAATAACAAATATGATAATAAGCTAGCAAAACTATGAAAAACAATCATAAAAACTCAATGCAGCATTTGAGTGCTGTGGGATAAGTTGAGATGGCAACATGATATGAGTGTGCAGAAGTGTGGGATGTTAACCACTTTAAATATCAAGCATTACATATATATCTCCAAGTGAAACATTTTCGTGCAATGAGTTACAGTAAAACCCCATATTTACGTTATAGGAATGTACGTTTTCCCGCTATTTACAACATTTTATTTGGGTCCTGTCAATTTTCCTATGATTCCAATGTAAGTAAAACCCTGTATTTATGTTATTTTATTTTAAGTTTTCCCACTATTCACATCATTTTATGTTAGAATTTCCAATTTTTAAAAAAGAATTTAGCATGCGATTCCCAGCAGTTTTTAACATTTTTTGATTTAGCTTTGCGAATAAATCCAAGCTTTTTTTGGCAAAGATTTAGAAAACAGTGGCAGAGTAGGAACGGTGGCCCTAGAGGCAGAAATATGAACTCTTTCTTTTCAAAATAGCACTTGCTCTGCCATATGCTATGATGCTACTCAGGAACAGCGTACTTAGAGACAGAAATACGTATGAATTCTTTTGGGTGAAAACTTCAAAACCTCATACGTAAATTGCAGTAGCAGAGCATAAACAGCACACCTAGATACAGAAATACTATTTATGCTATTTACTCTTTGAACCAATTATGGATGCTATTGGCGCTATCATGTTTTTACCCTTTTGACTCAAATTCTGCCCCCTGGCTCCCACAGTGTAATTCAATTTAAGTTAATTTTTAATTTGTTGTAATTTAAATTACTGTATTGTCCCAAATATAATGCGATGGTTCTTTCCAAAAAATGAAATTTTAAAAGTAGGCATTATATTCGAGTAATAGTAATTTTAAAAGATTGTAAAATCATGTTTCAAAAAATCACTGTACATTCCACACATCTGTTAAGTGATACAGGATACTTGTTACATTGTAAACACATTAGGCATACATATTACAATGTACTTGAAAAGCATCTGAGGCGAAAATAGAGTTCAGTCGGCAACTGAACTCCTCATTAGTCATTGAAATGAAGCTATCAGTGCATCAGCGTACTTTTTGTAGTTTTTACCCATCCATTATTTTAACAATGGGTGACAAAAAGGATGTTGATCATGTTGAGAAAAAAAGGTCCTTCCAAATCCCAGGTTAACAGAGGAATCCGATGTATTTATAACATGAATTTTAAAATAGTCATAGCTCAAGAGGTGGAAAAAATGAATACTATTCAAGCTTCAAAAAAGTATGATGTTCCTGAAGTAAATATACCTATGTCAATGTACAATTTTCTATACAAATTTCCAGACAAATTTTATATGGCGAATGTAATGGTAACTCAAGCATACGATACTATACTAGATTATAATTCGGCATATATTTTAATAGTACTATTATTAAAAAGTATGTTGGTTAAGCAAATGAATAAATAGATATACTCTTTATAAACTTAGCTATTTAAACACTGATTTTATTATTAGTCTTACTGTAACAAATGAGAAAGTTTAAAAGTAAAATCAGTTTAGCTATTTTTCCTTTTCCCTCAATTTGCACTTTCCCACAATTTCCACTTTTTCCCCAGGTCTCTAGAAAAGTGTAAAAAAGGGGTTTTACTACTACTATTATTTTTACAACATTTGAAAGGAAAATTAATTTTGTCTCTTTTATATTAAAATATCTCTGTAAGAATATATCAGTTTGTTAGCATGTTCAATGTTCTAATAAATAAACTAGTTATCATTTTTGGATAGTCTTGGTCATAGCTAATCAAACTAAGAACTTTGCCAAATTTAATATTAATATCAGGTATGTGCAGTGGTCTCAATGGCATTTAATTTTAAATATTTGAAAAAATTTTTTTGACAGCAAAAACTAAATTCTGACATGAGCTTTACTTGGCAATTTTTCATTCGAAATAAAAAAAGAGAAATATAATGAACTAAACCTTCCTGTCAACAATGTGAAGGCATGCTATCAGACAAACAAGACAGGACATCATAAAACTAGTCAGAAGGGAGAAAAACTTCATTTTAATATCATCATCATAGGTAGTCTGTCTGTAGACAGGTCCGTGATTATTCATGGTTAAACCTGGTTCTACATATACTCTTATTTCCCGCTGTCCTCTTCATATCTTGATAACTCTCTTTCCCTTTCAAATCATCTATCAGCTAAAACCTTTTCCTACCTCTTTCCCTTTTTCCACCTAGTTTTCCTTCTAACACGTCTTTAATCATACTCTCTCTCCTCAAGTAATGTTCAACGCAGTTTGCCTTCCTCTCTCTAATAGTCTGTATAATCATTCGCTTCTCTCCTACTCTTCGTAGCACTTCATTGTTTTTCATCCCATCTGTCCATTTTCTCCTACAAGTCCACATTTCAAAGCTTTCCAAGTATTTGATGCCATTTTTCCTTAGCGTCCATGTTTCTGACCCCCCTTCCCTTACATTCCCCGTAAGTAGGTGTTTCTTTCTTCTGAAAGCTGCTTTTGATTTTCCTACTCTAGTCCTGATCTCATCTGTACATTTTGCTTCTCTTCTTATGATGCTTCCAAGGTATTTATAGTCTGAAACTTGTTCTAAAGGCTTTCCTCCAATATTTATTGTTCAGATTCTCTTCTTTGTCCGATATTCAAATGACTTTGGATTCTTCTGTATTTATTTCAATACCATATTTTCTACCTGTTATTACTAGATCATTTATCATTTTATGAAATTATTCTTCCTTTTTTTCTAGAAGTACTTGATCATCCACGTATTTTACTGTTCGTATAATCCTACCTCCAATTTTGAAATCTCCTGTGCCTTCTAATGCTTCTTGCATTAGACTTTCTTCATACGTATTAAATAGGGCCAACGATAGGCAGCAGCTGCGTTTTACTCCTCTGCCGATATTTACTCCACAGGTGTCCGAATTCTCCATCCTGACCTTTACAACTTGATTCACATATGGATTCCTGATCAGGCTCGTCTTTCCAGTCTACACCTATATCCTTTAATACCTTCATCAACATTACCCAATTTACTCTATCAAAGGCCAACATTTTCTTCCTGTCCTTCTCCAAATATGCTGTTCCAATCTCCTATTATTATGCAGTTTAGCTTTGCTCTTCCATCTTCTTCGTAAATGTCATTAATTTGCTGATATATCTCCTTGAGTTATTCATCTTGATGACCTGAGGACATATATACCTGGATTTTCAGCATGTCTACTGGGACTGCTTTTAGCTTTATTGCCATCAGTCTATTGTTTATTGCTATTATCTTTGTTATGTTTTTCATCATATCTTTCCTAAGTACCAGAGCTACTCCCCTTTCCCCACTATTTCCTCCAGAGTAAACTACCGTGAGCTCTTCCGAGTCAAACTGTCCTTCTCCTTCCCATCAAGTTTCACTCAGTCCCATAATGTCAACTATATTTCTTCTTTCAAGTTCTCTTGCTTTCCTGCCTTTCTCATAGTTCTTAAGTTTCAAGTGCCTATTTGTAAATTACTTTCGACTTTTTTTTTCTCAAGGCAGTCCCCACTCAGAGATCCGATTGGGGACTATTTTATCTCCAGATTGTTTTACCTTAACAGAACTCATATTGTCCAACCATATAATCATTACTAGGGATAATAACATGGTAGTTTCCCTCTTGCTTTCCACATTGCAATACTGTAGCCGTTCAAATCATCCCGATCATGCCTACAGCTGTATTGGATATAGACCCAGCCAACATCATTTGTTTTTGGCTCTCTACCATATGGACAGTACTGCTGCTTACTGCCAGGCAGCGATGTTTTGTTTTTAAACCTCCATTTGTGGGGTTTGAACCCTGGAACTTTGTAATGGGAAGCTGGCATGCTAACCACTACACCACCAGTGCATCATTTCAATATATTGACCCGAATAATGGTTCATTAGAATTATATCAAAATGGTGTGATATTGAGAGTTTTTACTTTCAGGAGATAAAAAATAAAACTGCTGCCCAACCTGTGGCTTTCCACCTCCTGCTGCGGTTGGCACTGTCAGTTGCATTTGGTCTGAGAGTGTGCTTGGTGCCAAGGTTATAGGCCTGGAAGCAGTGGATAGGATACGCAAAACATCTGGTCCTCCCGGTAAAGTTGTTTTGTCACCTAGAATAAGCAGTTTGGTTATAGAGTAAGTCACATTCACATAGATTGCAATGTCTCAACAATAATGTGAATAAATTTCATGGTAATAGCAGTGACGGTCACAATGCTTTGGGCTTATAATACACTGAAAATGCATACCTGCCACGATAACTTCCACTCCATTGCTCATGACTCTGGTTGCCAGGTTGAAGCGTGCTGCCTCCACATTCATCCGACCTCCGGCTGCTCTCCCATCTTGCTCTGACTCTGTTAAATAATTAATAACTTTTGAGGAATTCATAGTAAAAACTTTCGGCATTTAAATTGAAACGGAAATTAATTTTTATTTTTAATGCGACTTCTATAGCCTATGCTTGCCCTTAGCAAAAACAAAATTCTGGCCAAAACATGTTCGTAAAACCAAAATATCAAAATCTTTTGCTTTTATTAGAAAATGTAAATAAAAACGAATGTTGTAAATTTCCACTTGACAAATTTATTCCGACCGGTTTTGCCTGGAGGGGGGTTAAATGAATAATAAGTAGGAGGGAGAATATACAATGGTTGTATATTCTCCCTCCTGCCTACCCTCTCCCCCCTCCATCCTTCTCCATATATATAGAACCCTCTGCAAAGCTTTGGTCATCTGATGATGGAGTAATAGGTGAAACCAGTCAGAATAAATTTGTTAAGTGGAAATTTACAGCATTCATTTTTATTTGCTTTATGGAATCTTTCTACAATGTCAAGCCTTCCCAGGTGGAATTTTTTATTAGAAAATTATTTATTTTGTTTTTATATGGAATAGGGGAAAACTTATAAAATTCGATCTGTTCGTAAATAAACAGAGAGACTGCTCACCTCTTTCACCCTTTTCATTGAACTGTGCCATGGATGTTTCTGGTACCGCTGAAATGTAGATTCAAAGATCTATGTGAGATAGATCTTTACATGGGTCTCAAGATCTAATATGTGCATATGTATATTTATATACACATATATGTAGCTTTACAGCATAAAGAAAAGCTCATATACAGAAATGAAAACAATTCAGAAGAAGAAATAATATGTATTTGAAAGTATGAAGGCGGAGGAAAAATATTATGGTACATGAGGAATTAGAGTTGTTAGTATGGAGATATGAATATAGACAAATATGTAAATAAATTTTAGTTTACTGCTATTTTTTTTAGGTAAGTGAAGTAATGAAATAAAAGACAGAATTAACAAGTAAAAAATAACACACTATAATTTTGTATATGTAAAGTGAAATATATTTACAGAAGCAGATGGATGAAAGAAACAAAAAAATAATTCTAAAACATTGGAAAAACACCTTATATCCCTTCTCTATAATCCTGCCATCTCCCTGACACTCAGCACCCCTGGTGGAAACAAAAAAAACATAAGACTTGTCACCAATTTGACTTGAGAAATTGAATCTATAAGCCCCTTTAGGAGATAAATTTATTTAAGGATATCTTAAATGAGTGGATTCAAATAATATTTATCTTTTAACGCACGTGATTAATGTTTAAACTCTTACAATACATAATGTCTATAAAGTTGGAATATATGTGCATGTAAGGTTTATTATAAAATCGATTCTATGAACAATAATTGGAGGGTATTATGGTATGAAATTGATTATGTTGAATGAACAACTTTTCTATTTTTTGTCTTGGCTTTCACAAAATTAGCTGATGTACCCTCATTAGGTTCAAAATTTGAGAGTTCACTAGTTAGTCCATTTGATTACATTCTCTCATTAGTTTCAAATAGATGAAATTCACCTGCATCGCAATGCAGTCAAACTGAGTAAATACTTTCTTACGAAAATTTTTTTAAATGTAAGTGGTAATCGATTAAATTTGATCCTCAAAATCATATAAATTTCATTCATAACTAGAAAATATACTAGCAATCAACCGGAAAATGAATCGCTCATAGAGTCAGGGTTTCCTAGTGACCGTGAACACTCACCTGTCGGCGACGCAGTCGTCGGAGAGATAAGGCGTGTTACCGTTCGCGTCTTAACAACCTGCTTCACTTCGGTCGTCGAGGAGACAGCGGCCAGCGACGGCGGCGCCGCATCTACCACTCCGGCCTCGGCACTGCTCTCAACCCTAGACACCACGTACGTGTATGTCTTCAGAAGCGTCTCCGTCAGAGTCTCCGTGACGTAGGTTGGCTCAAGTGTTGGGGTGGCTGTCAGGACGGCCTCCGGTTCGACAGGCGTGGTGGATTCGACTGGAGTAGTGGATTCGACTGGCGTGGTGGATTCGACTGGCGTGGTGGATTCGACGGGCGTGGTGGATTCGACGAGCACGGTAGGCTCGGAGACGATCGTGGGCGGGATGGTTGAGGATGAATAGGGAGTGGAGGAGGGTCGGCCCCGCAAGCGAGAGAGGCGGGACCGGTAGGTCGGCTGCCTCGTTGAAGCGGATGCCCTCCTTCGGCTAGGGAACACTATAGGTGCCTTGGTTCGAACACTCTGTACCTTCTGCAGGAAGTCGCCGCTTGGTCGTCTCGTGACACTGAATCGCGTGGGTCTGACAAAGCGAGGTCCATCCGTGTTGGCGGTACTCTCCTCCTGGCGAGCCGAAGAGGTCTTCGGCTGCCGAGGGAGCAGCTCCGTTTCTGCCGCACCGCTCTCCTCGCCGCTCCAGAAGGACGGCTCAACCGATTTCGGCGGTAGAGCCACTTCCAGGGCCTTCGACGGCACCCACGCGTCCACCTCCACGACTGCCTCCTCGCTTTCCGGCCGCCTCTCTTCCTCACTTTCCCGCTCTTCTTCACGCTCCTCTTCCAGCTCCTCTTCCTCCTCCGATTCTTCCTCTTTCTCCGCCTCTTCCGCCACCTTTGGCTTCTGTGCGCCTCTCGATGTATATTTGCCGGTGTCCTGCGTTTTTTCTCCAGAGGCTGGTGAAACCTTCCTGGAGCCGAAGCCCTCGTTTATGCGGACTCCGGCCGAAGGCACTCTCCTGGGTATCGGTCGTTCTTCTGGTCTCGTCTCGAAGCGAGGTGGTGCTCTTTCCTCCGGCGCCGCCGTGGTGCCCTTCGCGGCGGCTTCTGTGACCTCCGGACGCACGGAGGGTTCCTCTTTTCGCTCTCTGATATCGTCCGTTGTGGTCGGAGGCGTCGCTGTGACCAGTACGCTCTGCCTGTGCACAGGGCGTCTCCTCGTGACGACGATGCGGTGTCGTCCGGTGCTCTCCGGGGAGAAAGTGGTGCTCTCCGGTGATGCCGCGGTTCCCAAGGGGCGCCTTTTGGTCACTACCACGCGTCTCCTACCGCTGCTTCCGTGGACTGCCTTCTGCATTGCTGCTCCTGCGGAGGCCTCTACGCTTTCGTCCTCGCTCTCCTTCGGCCGGGATGGCTGCGGCCGTACATCATTCGCTACTGGCGTTGGCTTGCGACGTACCTTAATCCTAATCCTCTTCTTGTGACCCGCGCCTCCCTTTCCTGCCTCTTCGCCGTTCGCTCGCTCTTCCGTCGCTAGGGCTCGACCCCTTGCCGCCTTTATCCTTCTGGATGGAGAACCGTGTCCTGCAATTTCGTCTGCCCCCGCTTCCTCCGGATGGTGCGCATCTCCTCCTCCCACCACTTCATCACCCTGCCTCTCCTCGTGTCTCATAGCATTCACGGCCGTCTTGCGTTGCGCTTCCGACGCTTGTAACACTTCTCCCTCATGATCTCTCCTCCCGAAGTTGCCTTCGTGGTCGTGACCTCTCTCATCGTCGATTTGGTGCTTGCGCACCGGCACGCGCACCCTGATTCTTCTTCGTCTCTGAGGACTTTCGCGTGGCCTGGCCTCTTCCTCGTACGCCTCCTTTTCGCGGGTTTCCCTCTTCACCCTGATGCTAGAGACTTCAATCCCGGCTTCCTGGTTGACGTTTTCCTCTTCCTCCTCTTCGACCCCTTCGTCGATGCTAAGGACCTTTCGCTTGAGCGGGGCTAACTCAGCGGGTCCATCGGCTAAAAAATGACCGGTCTGTGAGGGGGCGCTGCTGCTTCCTGCGAGGTTCTCCTCGGACGTCGCGACGGTCGGTTGGGATCGCGATGACGACGGATTGGCTGGAATGGAAGAACTCTGGTGGATGACATGCTTGCTGACGTCGCCCACTATACTTTCCAAACTTTCGGTTTCGCGCGAATAGATTTTAGTGCTTTGCTTATCTCCATCTGAGTTCTGAAGATAATTTACTGTGGACGGTGATATTAGTATGTTTGGATCCTTATATGGGAACGAATTTGTAAATTTTTCCGAATCTGTCTCGAAATCGTTGCTTTTGGATCCGAACAACGAGGGAGAGATCGTGACGTGTTGTATCGACCGCTGTCTTCTGGGAGAAACGGCTTCGCGTTTTACCTGTGAACTGCCGCCTTGCTCGACGCTAATGGTCGAAAGCACCGTGCTGAAATCTCCGGGCCTCCTACCAGACACGTAGAGCGTAATCACGCTCGTCTCGTATTGCCGCGGGGCGGGCGGGTTGGCCGGGTTTTGCTTCCGACCCGAAGATGGCTGCTTCTTGCGAGTTTTTGGTCTAGGATTCTCGTCTTCGGATCCCCTTATAGGTCTAGGACCTTCTTCGCTGTCCTCACGTCCCTCTTCGACAGCCTCCACGCGTTTGTGTGGCCTATTGCGTCTCCTAGAAGACGAAGGCTGTCGCCGTCGCTCCGTGGGAGGGGACACGGCGTCCTGGTATTCCTCTTCCGTAATTACTTCTTTGGAGTCGACGACGGGGAGTATCGGTTGTTGCTGTCCCTGGAGGAGTTGCGCTGCCTGAAGGGGAGTAAGTTGCCCGGATAGAGGGTTGGACAGAGAAGGTTGCTGTTGCTGCTGATTGAGGAGCTGGGCCTGCAAGAGAGCCGGCAGCAATAGGGAGTTCAGCTGCTGCTGCGAAGCAGCGGTTGGGGTCACGACGATCGTATCTGTGATGAACTCCGTCGCAGTTACGACTTGAACGGACGAATCCACTATCGTGGTCAAGATTGCTTTGCCTCGCAGCGTAATAGGGATCACAGTGGAAGTTTTGTCTGTCAGAGTTGTTACGTACGTCGTGGAACGGGTTTTAAACTCCGTGGTGGGCGTAGGCGGAGCAAGTGCGGCTGCGTTGGGCTGCTGCAAACCCAGTAGCGGGTTGACGTTTCCCTGGAGTCCGAATTGTCCTAGTAAAAGTTGGGATAGCAGGATGTTGGCGAGCGGTGCACTGGGGAGCAGACCGTTTTCGCTCGGGAGCGTGCTGACCACCTCTTCCACTCCGTAAGCCGTGGACGGGATAACGTGCGAGAAGGAGGTCTTTCTACCTCGTATCACGGTCGGCGTGAACTCCACGCTAGTTGTGGGCGTCTCGCGCGCTACGTATTGCGTCACGTGTATCACCCCGGGGGTGGGTGTCGCGGTGACGTCGCTTCCGAGCAACAGAAGCCCCGCAACCCCAGATATCTCCGTGGCTTCGTACTGTCCGGGAGTTAGGATCTGTGTGGAAGGAGACGCGGTGATCACGCGCCGGTATTCCGTGTTCTTGCCGTTGACCACCGGGATGCTGGCTTCCATTGGAACCTGATGTGTTACTGTAACCTTTCCGTCCCACGATGATTGTTGATATTGTCTCCTGGTTGAGTAGTCGTTGGACTCTAAATCGCTCGTCCTATACCTCGAGCGTCCCGTGTTTGCCGCGGTCGAGGCGGAATGGGAACGAGCTCTATTCGAAAATCGTCCGCGCGATCTCGGTTTAGCGGAAGCCGTGGCTGTCGTCTGTGCGTCCGATTGCGTCCTTAGCCTAGGGGGCTTAGGTCGTTGCTGCTGTTGGTTTGGAGCCGTAGTCTCTCCTTTGTTCCTTCGTCTTACCGTTGATGTCGTCGACGGCCTACGAAAACTGGTCCTAGTGTTTGTTTCTCTATTGTTGTTATTGGTGTTGGTGTTTCCATTTTTATTTCTGTTTCCGGAAACAGTATATTGAGAACGCGATTGAGTGGAAGGGGCCGTGGGTCTGACGCGTGGCTGTTGTTGGCCGCTGTTCCTGGATCTGGACGGCGTGTGGCGCGCCGCCTCGCTCTGCTTTTGAACCGCAACTTCTTCTTCTGCGTAAACTTCTTTCTCTTCCAATTCAACTCTCGCCTCGACTTCCTGCGCCTGGGAACTCTTTCGTGATCCAGGACGACGGAAACGGTTGGAATATCCTCGAAGATTTCCGCTGTTGCTCGTTCCTCTCGTCCCGTATTCGGCCTGTCTTTTTAATCGGCGTCTCCTTGGCGTGAACGGCCGTATCAGAACTCGCGGGGGCTCGTTTTTGCTCTTCACGTCTTCAGAAGCTTCGTAATCATTGTCGGCGATGCTGTCGTCTAAGGTATAGGAATCGTCTCCGTTGTCGTCTTCCACACCATCGTTCGCTGACGACTCCGCTTCCTCGACAATTTCGGATTCGTCTTCGGGTGTTTCTTCCGCCTTAGCTTCTTCCGCTTGCTTTTCTTGATCCTCTCCTGGGCGACGGAAGAGGCCTCGCCTGGGAAACAGGCTGCTCGTGGGCCTAGCTCGGTTCAGGACCTGTAGTCTTGCGGGTGGAGGCGGACGAGGCCTGGGCGTGGTGGGTGTCTTCGCCGGCTTCGTCGGTGAGGCTGAAGAAGACTTATAACGCTGCCTGGATTGCTTTCTTTCGTCGGTTGGAACATTTTCTTCGCTGTTCTGCCTCCTCAAGAGACTAAGCCTTCGGGCGGCGGTGGAACGAGGCAACGAAGAGGGAGTGGTGGAGGGCGGAGCCGGTGGCTGGTATTGGTTGGGACGTCGCAAGCGAAGCAGAGGGCGTCGGAAGGGTAAGGTCGTACCTTCCGTGGTAGCTGTCAGTGCCGTCTCCAACGGAGTGCTCTCCGTCGGTTCCGTCGCCCTCGTCCCTCCCTCCTCCCTCTCGGTCCCGACGTCCTCTTCTTCCTCTGCCTCTGTCGCCTCTTCGTCCTCGTCCTCGACGGTATTTCGGTCAAACGGTGGAGGCGACGAAGTAGCAAGCTGCGTCGGCCTCAGGTAGGCGGATGTAGAAGAGGGCCTTATTCGATATCGAGAATTGGCTGCAAACAGCGCTGCTGACGTAGTGGTCCTTCCGTACGGATACTCGGAGCTACTTCTTCCGCCACCGGCGAAGGAAGACCTGTATCCTCCCGGACGGGATCGGCTGCCTCCGAAAGGGAGCGAGGATGCCGCCGTGGGGATTATCCTCGTGGAACTGCCGCGTCCTCGTCCTCCTCCGAAGTAGGAGGAAGAGCCGTACAGACCGCCTGCACCCCCTGGTGTGGAGGAACCTCTTATCCTAGAGAAACGCCTGCTTCCTCCGGACGCCGAGGGACGCACGTCGGCAGACGAGACACCCCCTCTGCGGCTGGAGAACCTTCGTCGCGCGGTATTTGCCAGGTAGTCTGTGTGCGCGGGAGTAGCCGTGACGGTGGGCGTCTGAGTGACCCTGGTGATCGTGGTAGCGCTCGTGGGACGCCGCTGAGGGTGGAATGTGGGTCTGTTGCGGGAAGAGAAGGGCCTGATGACAGGAGTGAACGTCCTCCTGCGAGAGGAGAAGGTTAGCCTGGATGTGACGCGGACCTTGTTTCCGTTGTTGGAATCATCGTCGTCGCCTTCGTCTCCCTCTTCGCCCTCCTCTCCACCCTCGCCCTCCTCGTGCTCTTCGTCTTTGGTAGGAGGCGCGGTGGTGCCGAGGTCCCCGAGGGAGCTCTCTAGTGCAGGCGTGGCCGTAGATGTTAAAACGGGCGCGATTGTGGGAGTCGGAAGCACTCCGCCCTCGGCGCCTGGCACCTTAGTGGCTTCGCTGGATTTGAAGCTAGACGTGCTTTCGATTATCTGCGCGTATCTTCCGTCGATGACCGTTCCAACTACTCTGGACTCGTAAAACGTCGTGGTATCTCCTTTCACAATGGAGCCCTTTATGAGCCTGACCAGTCCAGTTCTCTGAGAAACCGTATTTAGTGGGATTGCCGTTTTATCCGTGTCAAGCACAACGGAAGATGTGCTTTCCACTACCTGGGCATATAGATTTCCGATGAAAGTGCCTATGGCCATCGTGGAATAAAACGTGGTGGCGGTTCCTTCTGCGTCGACTATACTACCCGCATTCAGCGACACGATGCCCGTAGGTTGAAGATTCACCTTCGGCAGTGCGGGCGTGCTCGTGCTTGCCGGTTCCACGAGCACCTTCGTCGAGCTTTCCAGAACTTTGGCGTACAGTCCATCGATGTAGGTTCCGTACACATCAGTTGAATACAGAGTCGTACGAGAATCCTCGCCGACGGAACTGGTCCTGATCGTAGATAGGAGTCCGGTAGGCAACAAGTAAGCCGAAGTGGGCGTGATGATTTGCTGCTGCACGGGTGGAGATGTCCCGATTGCGCGGGCGGTTTGGGTGTCTCCTGCTTCCACGTTGGTGACCGTTTCAAGTCTGCTGTTCACAATCGTGCTGTCCCCCACGTATGAGGTCGTGAAATAAGTGTACGTCGTGTAGAAAGTCGTAAGCTGGGGTGTTGCGACGGGGGACGGGGCGAGAGACGTAGCAATAGACGGCACGAGGGAAGGTGACTCGGCCGTGGGGACGGAAGTGGTGGTCGATTTGACGGACTCGGTCGTTGTTGATTGGACGGTTTCGGTCGGAGGGATAGGTGGGTTTTGCACGATCTCTCTCGTGATGGGGGATCTTCCAGACGGAGTAACGATGTTTGAAACCGTTTCTTCTCTGCTATTGACCACAGTACTTCCTCCTTTGTATGCCGTAGTCCAGTAAGTGAACGTGGTGAAGTAAGTTACAGGATACAGTGATTCATTTAACTCGGTTGCCTCTAACTCTTGGAGCGGTTCCGTCAGAGTAGGCTTAATCACAGCAGCGTCCGTAGACAGAATGTTGTCGACCAATCTCGCCGTTGGCTCCACTGGCACAGTCATTATATTCGTCACCGTTTCTAAGCGGCTGACTACCTCTGACGTGCCACCACGGTAAAGCGTAGTGAAGTACGTGAATGTCGTAAACGTCGTTTGGACCAGGACCGAGGTTTCCGGATATTGGGTCGGAGTCGGACTGGGAACCGGAACGGGCAAGACCACTTCGGTGTTGCTCTCTGAGCTCTCTTGGTCGTCCTCTTCGCTCACAAGCTTTTCTGGCTCTCCTATATCTTCAAATTTCGTAACGCCCAAGTATTTCTCCGTCGTCACGATAACATTTGCTTCTAAAGATTCTACGGAAGAGGTAGTTGACATCGTGGTGGTCTCGATTCTTCCGTGATCATTTTGGATTTCTTTTTTCTCTTCGTGATTTTCCGAAGAAATGGGAACACTATCCTGCTCGACTGTTTTGATTTCTTCGATAGTCTCGGTTGTCACTTTCGGGACCGGAACAGCTTCGGAGTTTTTCCTGCCGGCCCTGTGCCTGATAGTGCTGTATCGGTTAGGGTTCGATATCGAGATGGAAGCACGCACCGAATTTTCCGGCTCTATTTCATTTAGCGGAGTCGAATTGGATGGTTCCAACGCGGACGTGGCGTAATCTCTGGTATACAACTCGACCGTTGCCGTGGGTCGGATCGTAGTGCTCGGAGGAATGATGTTTGTGTATACCTCTGTCCTGCTGGAGATCTCCGTCTCCCCGTCTACAAACACTGTCGTGAAGTACGTATAGGTGGTGTAGAATGTGCGGTAAGTACCTTTCGCCTCCACGTCGCTTTGCTTTGCGCTCTCCAACTCCACGGTCGGAGTGGCAAGCAGCGGCGCGGTGGAAGTGCTGCTCAGTGGTGTTTCCGAGAAGAACTGAGTTGTCGGCCTTCCGACGCCGACGCTGGTCGGAACCTCTTCAGGTTCCTCGTCTGGTATCGAAGGAGAAGGCAGGGAGGTGGAGAGGTCGTGGTCCCTAACGAGTCCTGCCAAGGCCGGTTCGGTCGCCAGGGTGACGCTGTTGAGCGTCGACGTGAGCACGTTGGTCACCACCACTTCGCGGCTCGATACGCTGGTCGTTGTGTCGTGGAAGAACGTGGTCAGATACGTGTATGTCGTATAGAGGGTTTTGAATATTAGCTCTATTTCTTCGCTCTCTTCCTCTTCGCTTTCCGAAGTTTCGTCTTTAGGAAGAATCGTCTCTTTCGAAGGTTTGGTCGGCGTTGTGACAGGTGGCTCCACCGTTGTAGACTCGTCGAGTATGGTGGTTATTCTGTCTTTTGGCAGTTCTGGAGTCTCTTGCGTCACCGGAGTCATCGGTGTGGTCGGCGCAGGTGTTTGGGTCGTCGGTTCGGCGGTGGTGGTAGCGGTCGTGGGAATAGGTGTCGAAGGAGAGGTGTAGCTCCGAGTAACCAATGCAAGTTCGGACACAGTTACCTCCCTGGATCGAATGGAATCTGTGGTTGTGCCGTCGATGGGGATGTAGAAAGTGGTAAAATACGTGTACGTCTGATAAATTGTAGTTGGAACAATAGAGTAAAGCAAGGATGGCTTTGGCTCCGCGGTCTCTTCTTCTTTGGCGATCGATGGCGCACCCTTTCCTAGCGCCGAGATCATCTCCTTTTCCTCCTCTGCCACAATGGCCTGCTCCTCTGGGCGGGCGTTTACCTTCCGTCCCGTTTCCACTTCGTTTGCCAGTTCGCTCTCTTCCGTCGTGCTCTCCCCAACCGGGATCGTGCTAATAACGCCGCCGTCGTCGTCCGCATTGGTCGTCATGGCTACCGGCGTCGACTCTTCCGTCATTTCCTTCGTTACGAAAGTCGTTTCAGAGACGTCGGAGACCGTCTGAACGCTAGACGCCGTCGAACTTTCTTCCTTTTCAGCCGCAACTTTCTCAGTCGCCTCCGTGTTTGCGGGAGTCGTTGGCATTTCGGTAGTTGTCGACTGTTGTAGAACGCTGGTCGTCGTTATGATTATCTGTGTGTAGTCCCCGTTCAAGTACGTTCCGTAAATTATGGAGGTGAAGACGGTAGTTGTTCCGTCGAGTGACCTCGTTCCTTCGATCGAGCGTACCAGGCCGATGGGCAGGGTCTCCGTGGATTCGGCGGTCGCGGGGGTTGAGGGTCGCAGTGGTTCCGTCGGTATCGCCGATTGAAGCACTCTATCCGACTGCAAACCTTGGACAGAGGAGGACGACTCAATGGACACTATCGACGATTCCAAGTCCACCGAGAATGGCCTTCCGTGGGCGTTCTCGATGTACGTCGAGGTGGAAGTCACTACGTCGGCTGTCGGCTGAGCGACGGAAGGTTGGAGGAGTACCGGATCGGCCTCTGTTTCTCTTTCGGTCGTCGAAGTCTCTTCAGGGGCGTCCGATGTGGGGTAAACCAACTCAGCGTCCGACGCATCATCTTCGCTGCGCCCGTTCTTCTCCCTGCCATGCGCAGAGATTCCGAAAACCGGTTCGACCAACACGGTCGGAAGGGATGTCTGCATACTAAGCGTGTGGCCCGTGACCGTTCTGGTGACCATTCCGGGTGTATGAGAGTAGAACGTTTTTATTCCGGTGGCGATCTTTTGCCTTGCAGTTCCGGAGACCGATTCGTAAGCGGGACCGTCCTTCGATCCCGGGAGTCTGGTGGAAGGTAGCCGGTTGTAGGCGGACACAGCCGTCGTCCTGGGAGATGGGGAAGCGGTCGGAGGAGTCGGATCCTTGGAGCGTGGCATAAAGACGATCACCGTTCCATGCGCCGTGGTCGTGAACTCCGCAAAACCGAAGTAAGTGATCGTTGGAACCGGGACGGATCCTCCCGATTCAGCGTTCACGAGGTCTTCCTTTTCGTGTATCACCTGAAATCCCCTGAACGGGAGAGATTTTCCCAATCTCTGGCGTGCGCTCAAGGTCCTGTAATCCTTTCGCGTCCCCACGCGAGCCTCGACGTTGTGGTCCACCCGTACTACTACTTTTCCTGTGCTTTCCTCTTCTCCGCTTTGTACCCCATCCTGACCGACGGTGAACGTGGGCAAATTAGCGCGGTACACTTTGGAAGGACGGATCGAGGGGAACCTCTCTCCCTCTTCTTTGAAATCCATCTTTCTTGCTTTCAGCAGATTCTCTGACTCTTCTTCTTCGGTGGCTTCCTGCTCCTTCCCGTCTTTGAGCGGCTTTTGCCTCGAACCTTCTCCAAAGGAGATGCCACCAAATGCTGGTCTCGGTCTGAGCGCCGGAATGCGCGGATGGAACCGGTATACCGTTCTGTCGGATTGCGTTACTGCTTCGGAGGAGGCTCTCGTCGGTGACACGTCCTCCTTGGCGGTGGTAGTCTCTTGTTCGAACCCCATTCCGTCGTATCTTCCTCTAACTATCTTTGTCTGCGCCACTCCCCTACCAACGGTCACCGTGAGCATCTCTGTCTGGGCCAGACCGTCCGTTCCCTTGCTGGGGATTTCTTCCATGGCGCCTCGGATGCTGAATCCTCCCAGTGCCTCAGATCCCTCGATGAAAACTCCTCGCATCCCCCCCATCTCTCCATCGATCGCCCCTGAGGTCGTCCCACTTTCAGCAGCTGACGCACGCGCCGACTTCGGCAGAAGCAGGTTGAGTTCGCGGTCGTCCACGCTGACCACTATGCGGTCGTCCGCACCCGTGCGCACCACCAGCTCGCTGGCTTTACCCGGCACAGCCGTAGCCCCGACCCCTTCGACGGCAGCGGTCGGCGACAGTGCCGTGTTTCCGAAGAAGAAGAGGTACGTCTTGTCGCCCTTGACGTGCGTCCCCGTGAATACGTCGTACTTGGTCTCCCCTCCGCCCACGAGGGCGCCCCGGGTGCCGGTCACCGTCACCACTTGATCCGGTCCCGTCTCGCCGCTCGAGTCGGCGTCTACTTCTTGCGGAGCGGCGCCCTCGCTCTTCTGCGGCGGCTGCAGGTGCGGCGCGGATGTCTGAGAAGTGTAGGAACTGATGGTGACCGTGGGTGCCAGCGCTTGAGTCCGAATAACACGAGATGTGCTGGACACGAGTTGGGCGTAAGTGCCGTCGATGTAGGTCCCGACGAACTCGGTGGTGTAGAGAGTGGTGGCGGTGCCGTCCACGCGTGTCGAGGTGGTGCTGGACAGCAGGCCCGTGGGGCGGATGCGCGCCAGGTTGCCCGCCGAGGGCACCGCGAAGAACACCCTGGAGGAAGTGCTGACTATCTTGGCGTAGACGCCGTCGTCCAAGTGAGTGCCGTAGACCTTGGTGGCAAACTCCGTGGTGGTTCCGTCAAGGACGAACGTGCCGGCGGTCGAGGTGAGGATGCCGGTGGGGCGGACTCGGCGGCTGCCCCCTTCCTCCGCGAACATGGATGTGGTGACGGGGCCGTCGATTCGGGTGCTAACCTCTGCGAGGGGGTGAGGGAGGAGGCAGTGCGGGCGGGGACGGCGTGGGAGAGAGAGGGCGTGTGAGAGACACACACAGAGAAAGAGAAAGAGAGAAAGAGACAGGATAGATGAAGAGCGGAAGAAAAGCCTCCTGCGAGGCATACTGGAGAAACGTACACAAACAATCTTAAAACGTAAACGAAACGGAAGACAGACTGTCAAGGAGGAAGTACATATTTTGTCAGGTCCTCGTTGCGTGGCAACGAGTCTCCTTGAGTGGCGTGTCCGATAGGGCGAAGGACTTGCACGCGATCTGCTACGAACACGTGTGGTGAGCGAAAAAACTTTGCATCTTAAAACGATAGGGCGAAGGGTGCACTATTTCGCAATTTCCTTGCCAATCATTTTCATAAATCTATCGCATATAAAATAAGTACCGCGTATGCAACGACAAATTCCGTTGTGGCAATAATATATTCAAAATTTTGACACTCCATGTTACGAAATAATTTGCTTCTCGTCACATCGTGGCTATCAGAGATTACAGTTAAATGCTGCCGCCTATCCCTTCACTTATCCTCTCGCACATATCGCGTGTTCGTTCTAAAAGACGCTAGCGGCGCCGACTGTTTACATTTCCTAGGTAAATTTCACCCTTACTTCTTCGCTTTTGAAGTAAAATATGTCGCTTAAAGGCCAACGCAGACCTGGAAAGAAAATATTCCTGCAAAATTTTCTTTTTCATTCTTACTATTAGAAAGTAATTCCATTGAACAAACAATACATATCCTCTTAAATATATTGTTTTCTTTATTGTTTTTTCGTTTGCCAAGTTTTCACTCCTTGAGTTCGATCCGAAATGAGATTTTTCTATCTCAATAGGGTACATTGAATTTAATTTTATGGAACTTAAGAGTGGAAGGAGGATGATATTTCGTATGATAGTTGAAGATCGATCATTTGGCTTCTCAATCTCAAGCAGTTCATTGGGAAATACGAGAATAATAATTTAGGCGAAGATGAGTGAACCGGTATCACCATAGGAAATTTATATATATATTTTTAGTGAACATCGCTTCGTCAGATAGACTATTTGAATTTTGTCCTTCGTCTCTATCGTTGCAGACGAGGAAACATTTTTCCGAGGATGACTATGGCCCGTCCCGTGAAATATCATCCTGATAGTGGAAGTGTTAAAGTTTGCAGAGATTTTTCACTTCCGGTCTGAGTTAGCCATAAGGGACCACAATCAGCAAGTCTCTGTCAAATCCTTAGAAATCGACAGCAAATGCAAGTAAGTTCAAAGAGAAAAGAAAGAAACTTCAAAACGCCTACGTTTTCGAAGGGAAATCCTAGGAGAATTAGATTTCGGCATGATGAACGGGATATGGGAAAAGGGTACGAATCTCAATATCTTCTGCTTTAGCCGTGTCGTTGAATGATAGTGCTTTAATCGTAGGAAATGCCCGCACGAATTCAAGTTAAAAGTGAGGCACAACATGTTGTCTTTGCCTGATTATTTTAATAATTTTAAAAATTTATGCGAACAATTATATTTTCAACGGAATATTAACATGAGAATGGAGTGAAAATAATTTTAAGGATATGATGAAACCATGAGTCGTCATTCACATTCGCCATTTTAGCTTCTTTTACTCTATCCGAAAAGATACAGGCTTTCTTAGAAAATATGATAGAAATAAAGAGGTTAGAAGTGCATCTGACATCCGATCATATGGAATTCCCCATTTTCCATGTTAGAGTATTAATATTCGCATTTCAACACCATTTGGATGGGTAAAAAACACGAAATAAAATCGAGGCACGGCTGGAACATACGCCGTAATATTTTACGATATTCTCTTTTTTACCGTACCCGCATTTTTTAACAGAGTAATTAATTAAGAATTTCATTAGGAGGAACAAAATGTATCTGTGGTTCATTTTCTCTTCCACAAGATCTTGTGCAAGTCCTTACCCTTGTGAATTTGAAATGCATACTTGTTAACACATAATTACTACAGGTTTCTTAAATTAGTGGGTAATATATGAAAATGTCTAAAATTAATAGATTTTTTGTTTGATAAGACTACTGCTTAGTTGTAATTGTATTAATAACTGAGACTTGTATGTTTAAAAAGGTGGGCCAATATATACAATTGGTTATCAAATACTCCACCGGCGATATCTAGCGCCGGAGGAATAGGATCGACAGCAACACGGAAGGCAGTGCAGATTTAGGTAATGTGCGATTATAGCTAGATATTTGGGGACTATATACATTCATGAGGAGGGATGATTGGAGATTTCCGCTTACCGGAGGCTCTCCTCTTCGACCTCACGACTTGATTGGCCGTCGGCGAAGGTTCCTTCTCCTTTGGGCAGTTCTCCTTGGCAGTCATAGAGCTGTTAGACCCTGAGGGGCGATGGAAGGAATGAGAGAGGCGCAGAGAATTGGTGCTGGAACATTGTTTTACACTCTTATTGATCATTAATGGTCTAAAAGGCAAAATGTAAATAATACCCTAAGCGAGCAAAACGAAAAATAACGAATTATATTTTTAAACTTGGCATGCATCAGTATTTGAAATTTTGAAGAAAGTTAATTTTTCTGGTGATAGGAGTTCTTTTAATATGACACAAAAAGTAATCATTTATTGGTGAAACTTAGAAGAAGATATAATGGATTTACTCCAATGATTTCCACCTATTTTTTGCTTTTATAATAAATTTAAAGCAAAGGGATGTTATGCGGATAGAAAATAGTTGCGGCAGTATCTAAGGCGGCATAGACATGCGAACGAGAGAAAAATCACTTAATATACAAATATACAAATATTCAATATTTTATTTATTTGTTTATTGCCGTATGAGTGCGTTGGGCTAAAGGTGAGATAATTATCAAGGGAAAAATTGATTCCTTATAATATGTGGAGAGGGGAGAAATATGATATGGGAGAAATTTCAAAAGTGAGTAATAAAGACTCATCCACATTCGCAGTCATGTAATTCCATTTTTATCGCTTTGCCGATCAAATTGCTCGCGTTCTAATTTTAATTCCAATAGTTTCCCATTTCCCGCTAGAGCTCCTCTCTATCTACGATATCGGGGCTGGTTCACGTGTAGACCATCTTGCGTCGTTCGTAGGAGTTGACTACTTACTTTCGTCCGCTCCATCGACGCAGTCCTCCACGCCGTCCCGCACCATCTCCGGGTCCAGACACCTCGGCCCTCGCTTGCCGTCAGCACCAACGAGACAAGGACACTTGAATTGCAGAGGGCGACATCCTGTGGAGATGATAAGCAAAGGCGTTGGAAGCAGAGCAAAGTGATATTAGGCAATTGGACGAATAATGGATTACTAAGGCGGGTTAGAAAGTATCCTGGTATATGATGCTTTACCCTTTTAAGCAACCCAAAACTACCTTACATAGTTAACGTGGCTGTATATATAAATGTTACAGAATAGTAGCTGGAGGATATCTACTATTCGACATATAGTCGTAACAAGTATGCCGCAGTCAATAAAAGAGTACATGTATTAGTTTGCATTACTCTCTTGAAGACCAATGCTAATGAACCTTAAATTACTCGAAGACACGTTATTAACGATTTATATCAGAAATCAACTCTTTAATCTTTGGAATGGAGGCGTCATTTGCGTATTGAAGCCCTTCCATGACACCTTTGATTGATTGGGTTAGTTTTTCCATTATCTCAGTGTTACGTGGTGATTGGCACAACCTCTGCCCGGGACGCGTCTCAGCTGAGTCGACGGAACTCACCTTCGTCGGATCCGTCGCGGCAATCCGCAACGCCATCTTGCACCATTGATGCGTCGACGCATCCTGATTGGTCGACGCAGAAGAAGGCGCCATCACTGCACCCTGTCGCATGGGAGGAGAAGAAAATAAAAGAGGATTAGAAGACAGGTCCGAGATGAGTTCCCGAATCGCCCTTTCGAGTGAAAGTGAATGAGCTATATATTTTGATAAACTATTACAAATTGCGAAAGATGTTTTAATATATCAGGTTTAAGTTTCGACATGGTGGCTGGTGAAAGGAAAATATACCCATTTAGAACACGTCGGTCGATACTAGAAAATTAACATGAAGAATCATTACTCTGCAATACCAAAATGTGAAAAATTTACGTCGTAGTACGAGAGGGAGAGCGGGTGTGGGAGAAGGAGAGGGGAGAGAGGTAGATAGAGAGAGAGAGGGAAGAAAAGAGTTGGGGGAGAGGCAGTCCTGATCCAAGTTGTTGGGGTCATCTTGAGTTTCGTTTCGCTGATATTTTATTCCTCAGGGCGAATTTTTCCAAAGGAACTCGAAACTTATATTGTTATTTTCTTCACGAGAAAGTCTCGCCTCTAATTTTGGGCGACCTTTCTCTCCTAGAGTCACGCGTGCTCTCCCGCTTCATCTACCATAGGACCTACTCCGCACAGTTCAAAATTCCATACTTCCCATAAATTTGTCTCGTGACCTACATTACTACGATTTTTGATGTATGTCTGAATTAGTGTGGCTGCCGGCGCTACATTAAACCGGTAAATTTTTTGAATCAGCACGGAGATGAAATGAGAGAATAAAAAATGTATCTCGAAGTTGGCAAATTTGCGTTTGATGCGTTATATTTTCTTATTTTTACGTGGCTTTCAAAAAAACCTCGCGTTTCTGATTCTTAGAGAAGCAAATACTTCGACGGATCGCTTCGTAACATAACGGACTTATTCAGTGACTAACAAGGAGACCGGAAGAATAATTCAGAATGCCGGATCGAAAGCTAATCATGCGCTGATATAAAACGGAAGTTTTTAGTTTTGAAGCTCAGTGTGTGAAAAATCATTGATTCGAATGATAGCAAAAGTGGTTGATAACCTTAAAAGTTTGACGCCGCTAATAACAAATTTCAACACGGAGACGTCACTTCATATTTACACAGAGGCTATAATGTGAATTTCAACATTTATTTATTTTTCATCCTTCGTTGAGAACAGAACATAAGGAGCTTTTAATAATAAATTCTTCGATGAATTATCACGCAAGGTGACATATATTACTACAAATGAAAGAAATAGGACAGTTGCTACGAATCGTTTGCCTTTTGGACTACAACAAGCCAAACTGAGCTGAACTGGGAGTGAAACTTCGGAACCGAGATTTTTCCTTTGCTTGGAAATCCTTAGAAGTTCAGTTTCACATTGTTCTCATTGGAAGAATGCGTGAAATGTGTGAATCAAACACTTTCTAATAAATAATAATTTTTTACTTCAAGATAATTGAATTTGACGTCGAAGAGAATTTTATTAGAATTTGTGGGGATTCGTGCAGGAATTTTTAGAGCAGCAAAAAATTATTACCCCTCTTAATACAGTCAAAACCTCTCAAATTGTCTGCCTCCGTTGGCTCATGTCCAAAGTATTAAAATATAATTCTGTATCTTTCAAAATATTACACTTTTAAAATCTGAGTATCCTCGCACAATTATAATTTTTTTATTAATGTGCGTGCTGGTGAGTTAAGAAAATTTCCAACGTAAATTCGTATCCGCAGCTGGAATATATTTTCCACGCCCTTTTTTAAAATAACATGAGAAAACGGCGATTCAACCTCAGCTACGCGGTACCAAATATTCTCGAGGCGACAAAAAAGAAGAAATTTGGCGAAAATAAATTCGTGAATTGAGAGCGCACGTTGGTCGTTTACCACCTCTTATTAGGGGCCTTAGAGGCGACCTGTTGAAGAAGAGGTTGAGGGAGGAGAGTGGCGTCTCAGGCGCGTCAGATAGGCGGAAGCGGTAAGTGGGTCTTCGGGTAGAGGGAAGAATTCCGAAAGGTAGGATGGGGAGAGGAGAGGGGGAGAGGAGAGGGGGAGAGGAGAGAGGGAAGGGGCCGTGGGAAGGGGGCGACGAGCGGGCGTTAAGGACGGGTTGAAAGAGTGGGGAGCAGTGGGCAGGTTGTTATCTCGTGAGAGCAGGAGATGCGCGAGAGAGGGTGGGTGAGAACAAGAGAGAGGGTGGGTGAGAACAAGAGAGAGGGTGGGTGAGAACAAGAGAGAGGAGGGGAGAGAGATAGGAGAGAGGGGGGAGGGATAGAGGGGGAGGGAAAGATAAGGGAGGGAGAGGGGGAAGGGAGAGAAGGGGGAGGGAGAGAGGGAAGGAGAGAAAGAGGGAAGGAGGGAGAGAGGGAAGGAGAGAGAGAGAGAGAGAGAGAGAGGGAAGGAGAGAAAGAGGGAAGGAGAGAGAGAGAGGGAAGGAGAGCGAGAGGGAAGGGGAGAAAGAGGGGGAAGAGGGGGGGAGGGAGTGAGGGGGAGGGAGTGAGGGGGAGGGAGTGAGGGGGGGAGAGGGAGAGAGATAGGGGGAGAGAGAGTGGTAAAGAGAGTGGGGAGAGAGGGAGAGAGGGCGGGGAGAGGGGGAGGAGATGGAGGAGGGAGAGAGGGGGTGGGGGAAGGAGAGAATGGAGGAGAGAGAGAGTGGGTAGGGAGGGAAGGAGAGAGAGGGGAGAGAGAGAGGCGGAGAGAGAGGGAGAAGCGAGAGAAGAGGGAAAGAGAGAGATAGGGAGGTAAGGAGAGAGAGAGAGGGAAGGAAAGAGAGGGAAAGAGATAGAGGGATGAGAGGGAGTAGAGAGAGAGGAAAGAGAGAGAGGGATGAGAGAGAGAGGGAGTAGAGAGAGTGTGAAGAGAGAGGGAGGAGAGAGAGGGATGAGAGAGAGAGGGGGATGAGAGAGAGAGGGAGTAGAGAGAGAGTGAAGAGAAAGAGGGAGGAGAGAGAGGGAGAGATAGGGAGGAGAGAGATAGGGGGAGTGAGAGAGTGGGGGGGGAGGGAGAAGCGAGAGAAGAGGGAAGAAGAGAGGGAGAGAGGTAAGGAGAGAGAGAGAGAGGGAAGGAAAGAGAGGGAAAGAGAAAGAGAGGGATGAGAGGGAGTAGAGAGAGATGAAAGAGAGAGAAAGGGAGGAGAGAGAGGGAGAGATAGGGAGGAGAGATAGAGGGGGAGTGAGAGAGTGGGGGGGAGAGGGAGAAGCGAGATAAGAGGGAAGGAGAGAGAGAGAGAGAGGTAAGGAGAGAGAAAAAGATGAGATATGCGGAGAGGAGTTGGAGAAATTTGCGAAAACCCTTTCGAGAAGAAAAAGTAAATATTCCTTGCACCGGCACTTGTCATAGATATTTCGTTAACACTGTTTCGAAAGGTAATTATCGATTTTTCTTTACGGTTGGAATCAAATCGATATACTATATCGAATCGCCATAAAAATATTGACAAAGGAAGGCGCTACCAAGCAGCTATCAGCAGCGGCGATTAATCGTTAAATAATCTAAAATTTTACAATCACCTTTCTTTCCTTTCTTATTTTTCCGACGTTTTTATGGCTTTTGGAGCGACATAATTTATCGCGTAGCATTATGCCGGTGTTGGTAAGGTCTTTGTCGCGCACTCGCTTTGTCGAAATATATTAATACGTGCGTTTTAAAAATTCGGAAGCCGCGAATTTGAACGCCACCAAATAAAATCGTTTGGAGAGTTGAGTTAGAGAGCGAATTTATCCGCTCTCTGATGTTTTTGTTTTTATTTTTATTTTTCTGTAGAGAACTATAAAAAATTCCCTAGAAATGGATTAGGAAGGAGCATCTTCTCATAGGTTAATGGGTGCGCGCGCGCTGTCCCTCTTCTCTCTTTCTCCTTCCTTTTCTCTCTGTACCGTAGATACGCAACTTGATAGGAATTCCCAGAATCCTCTCTCTCTCGCATCCGCACTCGTGCTATTTTCTCTTCTCCTCCGATCCCCAAACATCCAATGAGTCCCTCAATTACCTCCTCTAAAATCCCTCCTCACCCCTCCTCCTGGCTTTCCCTAACGGTCCTTAAAAAGAGCGCGGAGAGACGCAGCAACTCGCTCTTCCCGAAGAGGCCTCCTTTTTATCACCCTTTCCCACTGGTTTCCCCTCCACCTCCTGCACCCTCCCCTATGCTACTCATTCCCCTCTACTCCTCATTCCCCTCCCCTCCACCTCCCACATCCTCCCCTGCACTTCTCTTCCTCCTTTCCCTCCCCTCCCACTTCCACACCCTCCTCTCCACCTCTCACACCCTCCCCTCCACACCCACACCCTCCCCTCCACCTCCCACCCGCTCCACCTCCCACACAATCCTTTCCACCTCCCACACCATCCCCTCCACCTCCCACACCCTCCCCTCCACCTCCCACATCCTCCCCTCCACTTCCCACACCCTCCCCTCGACCTCCCACACCATCCCCTCCACCTCTCACACCATCCCCTCCACTTCCCACACCCTCCCCTCGACCTCCCACACCATCCCCTCCACCTCTCACACCATCCCTCCACCTCTCACAGCATCCCCTCCACCTCTCACACCATCCCCTCGACCTCCCACACCCTCCCCTCGACCTCCCACACCCTCCCCTCCATCTTCCACACCCTCCCCTCCACCTCCCACACCATCCCCTCCACCTCCCAAACCCTCCCCTTCACACTCACACCCTCCCCTTCACCTCCCACACAATCCCCTCCACCTCCCACACCCTCCCCTCCACCTCCCACACCCTCTCCTCCACCTCCCACAACCTCCCCTCCACCTCCCACACCCTCCCCTCCACTTCCCACACCCTCCCCTTTTCTCCTCCTTGCCCTCCCCTCTCACCCAACGCCGCACGTTCATTTTCGTTCTCGTCTTGATTGTTCGCCGATCGCAAATGGAGAGGGTCGACCTGATTCGCTCCACCGATAGGATCCTCCGGTGTCAACCTTTCCCAGTGCATTTCCAGGTCTCTCTCTCTCTAGTCAGTCGCTTTTTCCCTCTTGACGCCACAGAGGAAAGATGTTACTCTCTCTGTCTATCGCCCTCTTTTCCGCGCGCTCTCTCTCTCTCCGGCTCCTAGGAGTGTTCCTCAATCGGTGGGACGCTAAGTTTCGAAAATAGTTATTTCAACACTTTTTCTCAACCAAGTTATTAAAATATTTAAGATCCTTAAAAATATCCATTAATGATTAATATAATACTAAAATGCATTTGACGTAACTGTCCACTTCTTGAAAAATATGGAACTGTTTTTACCATGGTAGGACCCGGGTTTTTAGATAAATGGTTGGTGGGACGCAAGATGCAATCGGTTTAGAACCACTGGACTAGGTAATTGATTTAAGCCATGATGCCCGGTAAATTTGAGGAGGGAATTAGACGTTTTAGGTGCTAATGATGTTTTTCTTACATTATTCAAGTGTTTTCTGATAAACTATGTAGCCATAATAGCCATTAAATAGGTCGGCAAAATCTTATCGGGTACAAAGCAGTCGACATCAGTGGTGACTGACTCACCGACAGTAGACTAAAAAAAAGGCCATCGTTTTCGAAGGTCTCTTTGTGACCAAAAGGGGCATCTGGTTCTGTCTACTTTTTTGTCGTTCTTGGAACTATATTTTATCAATTTTATTACAGCCATGAAGCGGAGTCGATAACTCTCGTTTGAATTATAAGGGTGTAATAATAACTCCTTAGGTGGGCTTTGAACTATATTTCACCAGTGCCCTGTATTATAAACCTATAACAAAAAGGTTAGGTTAATTTAAAAATGAAAAACGTAAAACGTGAGTAGACTTTATGCACTAATGTGTTCACTGAAAAAAGTTAATAGTGTGGATACATTGATACAGTGAATCGGAGAAAAAAATCTGAAAAAGACGAACTACAATTTTTACACGACAACATTCAAACGTGTGAATCGAAACAATATTTAAAAGATTGAATCGAATGTTTTCTCTTCTTAGTTTTGAGGTTGAGTCGGAAGATTGCTTTTCATAATGAGCATAAGACATCGTCGGTCTGATAGTCACTGGCAGTTTCTCTTTCCGCGATGTGTGACACACTGTTGTTAGTTTCTGACGATGTTTACTGATTTAACGGCTGAAAAATCTTCTAACGGAGCAAAAAATGTGCCAAATGCATAGCTTACTTTCAAAAAGTTTCACTCCGAAAAAATTCTTGGCAGTATAGTTTCTAACACTTTATTCTATGCTCTTGCGAAATCGTGTATTCTGATTGCAAATAATACACGCAGACTAACACATTCGACATCCTTAGAAAATACATCCTTTTAAGCCATAGGAAGGCTAAATAAAAAGTCATTCGAAATTTTTGCTAGCTCCCTATATACATACTTCGAAACCATGCCGGATCCTCCGAATAAGGCATGCAACTCGGAATTGGGTCAATGGTGGGCATACAATCATTTCTAATTAGAATGGTATTGCTCCGAACTTGCGTGCTCGAGAACACGCAATATTGCGCGAACGGGCGACAATTCTCTTTACTTTTTGGCAATTAACGTAAAGAATGGAAGTTTGTGTGTGACTGTGCGAGAGAGGGGAAGTGGTCGTGGATGGAGTCGACGTAGATTTGGAATGGAGAGGGGGAGGGAGGGGGAGGAAAGGGGGAGTGAGGGAGAGGGGGGAGTGAGGGGAGGGACGGCCCGTTATGTATGAGACCACGAGAAGACTGTCCGGGAAAAACAGGTGCAGGTAAGGGAAGATGACGAGGAGGATAAGGGGGTCACGTGAACTGGCGCGAGGAGAGGGAGATTGTGGAGGGAGGGCAGCGGGTCATATGGAGGACCGCGGGAAGAGAAGTGTCCTGCGCGAGAAGGGTGGGAATGCGGCACCCGGCGTCCCTTCGTCCCGCAAGCGACCTTTTAAAGCGGAGGTGTCCAACCTACGGCCCGCGAATGTTTTCTCTGCGGCCCGCGAAGCTATTATGAACAAAGTATCCGAAAAATTGAACACAAAAATTCATACATTTTTATGAAAATTTTTATAATAAAACTTTTAATATTGAAATGTTAACCACAAAAAAACCTTATTTAGATTCGATTTTCACGTATGTGGCCCCTCAATGTTTTGATAAATTTCGATTTAAACTCGAATCCGGTCCGCCGAAGAATTGTCGAATTCCAATGCGGACCGCCGAAGGATTCGCAACAACGGATGCGGCCCGCCATGCAGAAAAGGTTGGACACCACTGTTCTGAAGTCTAGGGGTGGCCAAACAGAGCCTCATAAGGAGCAGGAATTTACTAAGGAACCGCCGTAATATCTAACGACGCACTAAAAATTGCTGGCAGATAAATTTTAATTTCGTCATGAGTCTAGTTTGGTAGGCGAAAATATCGTATGATGACTATGGCTCGTTCAACACAATTTCTTCTTGAGCGTTTAATTCTAAAGTATCGCCTGTTTCGGTACTCTCACGTTTTAGTTAAAAATTAAAAATGCTGTTCACCGCAAGCTTCTTGTAAGAATCAGTCAAATACACGCACATTATAGTAAAAAAAGCCGGCGGTTGGCCATCCCTATTCTAAACGATGGGCAACGCCGGATTACCGGGGCGCAGTGGCGCCAGGGCCCCATGGAGGCCCCAGGCACTGTATTTGGGGTGGAAGGAGGGACATACGAAAAATTAAGCGCCAGGGCTCTCGAGCCTCTTAATCCGGCGTTGACGATGGGTCTTAAACACGCGGTCCACCGGTTCAACAAGGTGGCTCTCATTATTTCGATTCTACCATAAGAAGTAAGGAGACAGCGTGGACAATGCGGTCGTGGTGTGAGACAGAGATACGAAGCGCTATAAATATGATTAACACTCGAGTATCGTACGATATTTAAAAGTTTTCTTTTAAAACATACTGTTCATCCTATTCATACCATCCGACCATTTTATGTTTTTTTTTCAAAACGCAAACCTAAAGAAAAACAAATGGCCGCGGCACTGAAATCTGCATTCCAAGTTTCAGCTTTTCTGGTTTCCTCAGATATTTAATTGAAGCAAGAGCAAAGACAGGTGAAACTAGACGCGAATTTGAAAAAAAAACTCACTAAAAAGGATTTGTCAGCCCTTCTACCGAACGCAACACGCTCAATATTCCTCTCAAGAGTGTCTCTTGAACCACTGCGAGCTATTAAATCCATGCACTCCCGCTCCTCGGCTCGCTTGGGTCTATTTCCGATCCATTTCCATAGATTCGGGCTAATAGAGAAAACGCAAGTAAAGAGAGAAGGGTGAGCAGGAAGGAGAGAGAAAGGAAACGAGAGAGACCTCCATGATAGCATTCTATCGCTTGAGCGGCTGGCAGATGGAGCGAGGGATGCAGTTCCGATCCGAGTTGCGATATGTGCTTACGTCATTTCAGTCGAGAAAAGACGGAGAGAAGAACTTCAGTCGGCTAATTTGTAAATTCAGTGACAGAGAGACCACCAAGAAGCGGAAGAGTAAAATTTTTGGGAAGTTCGGAGTCGCACCGGCTGCGTGCTTGTGACGTCATTAATATCCTTCTCCCTCTCTCAGGACAAACTGAACTCCATTCCTTAGCGACTGCTGTCCGACATTATCTCTAGAAGTCTTTTATGAGTCGCTATTCCGCTGTGAGGGACATATCATCGGAGATATTTTCGGAAATTCTGAATCAGATGACAGATTGGCATTAATCACAAGTGTACGTGTAGTAGGTGTTACTCTTCGGCATTTGTCTAATAATAGTTCATTAATGATGCTGTTGGTTTTATTCTGCTGTAAAACGTCATATTGATAATTATTCAATAATAAATACCTACATAATACATAATTAATACTATTCATAAATACTTTGCGGATATCGAATTTAATACAACAAAAAGGTAAAAATGAAGATCTGTCGAGACAATATAATCATGACTTTTAAACATTTTCTTTGAATTGACAAAGTTTATGTGTTGTATTACTGGTAACTTCATTGGGTGATTAATCATTCCATTACGATTGGACATACATATTATTCATACGCGATAGCTTGCTGTTACGTGAATGAATTATTGTCTGTTATTAAACTGGCTCCGCCGAGCGTAACATCTTAGAACTGCTTCCGGGATGCGGATAAGAAATCCAAATTCTCGGAGTTTTGCTCACTTTCATAATTCTTTCTTGGGATTAACACGTTGACTGCCACAATAGGAACTCAAAAACGTTTGCCAAAAAGAAAAAAGTGTATATTCTTATATTTCTGTTTTTACTAGTAAATTTACGATCCATAAGTCGAACAGGTGAGGAAGAATCATACAAACATGTAGAATGAATAATTAACAAGCCGCTGACATAGTGTCAATGCGTAACTAAGAAGCTATAAAAATAGAATAAGATTGAAAAGCATTGTCACTGAGTAATACATGTGTTCCTCACGGCACCTTAGAAAATTGAGGGTGATTCTCACGGTAGCCATCGTGTTAAGGAGATTTCCCATCACACCTCACACTTTTGTCCCACTTTTTTATTATGGATGCTCTGGAAAACGTATCTACTTTACTCATCCATTCAATTGTGTCTGATAGAGGCGGAAATCTTAGGACTTGCTTTTCATTAACGCCACTCAGAGCTCCAAAATTTGAACTGAAGAGAAATACATTTATGGTGGTTGGGCTCCGATATGAAGAAGCGATGAATTGCCGAATTCTAATTGGAACTACAAGGAAGATCCGTCCGTTGGATGTTGAAATGTTGAATTTTAATATGAGTAAAGGGATTAAAAACTGAACAGAACCCGAAGAATCTGCGCTCTCGCCTCTTTAAAAGCGAGAAACGTAAAAATACGATGGCAATTTTCGTCTCTGATCCTATTCCTTTAGATAAAATTTAATTCGTATTTCTTTATCTCATTAATGAAAAACATTAAATCTGTTTGGAATTTAGACGAGGTGGAACATAAGGAAAATAACAAAAGAGACCGACAATTTTTTCGCAATCAAATAGGATGAGTTTAGTTACTAAGAGGCGCTTTCATCGATGCAAACGATTTACGTTGCACAACTAGCAACACATCCGACATGCGCAGATCTCAAATCTCTCCAACGCGTTATTATATAATCGCCATCTTTCCCTTCGCTCCTTTCTCAAATGCTATAATTCTCTAATGGAAAGGAATAAAAAACGCCGACAGCCGACAATGTGGTTTGATTTTTTTGCGAACAGATTCAGGCAAGATGGGGGGTGGGGGAAGCTCCGAAGACGGTTCGTTGGAGACGTACGCTCGAGAATTTGGCCATCGTTCCCTTATCGTTTTCTAAAAAATTCCCTTTTGAAAAATAGGTAATACTGCGTTAAATAACGCGCGCCAGAGAAATGAACCCGTTGTCCCACGCCGGTTTGGATGCCATAGAAGGGCCGAGGAAAAAAATGCACGATTTGTCGTTTTTTGTGCGCTTTTAAAAATGATATGATCGATATGAATGCCCTGAGTTCGTGATTCGGAGGAAGTACGAACGGCGGAAACGTTTGCGGATTGAAAGAAGGAAAAACCCCCAAAAATATTCCGTCACGCTCCGAAAGAGGCACTCTTCGGAATGTCAATGGAAATCCTTCAGAACACGCTTTTAAAAATCGAGGCGGTAAAATGGTTTCAGGGACCGTCGCGAATCAAGGTCCTGAGAACTCTTGACGAATTTTTGCGACGGAAGCGGCGAATGTGTCACGAAGGAAGAAAGATAATAACGATAATATATTTATTGTAATAACCACAGTTGTATAACATTGTCAAGGGTACGGTTGTACATAGCATAGAGTTCATTGAGCAATTTTTACATTTTCCATTACACATATATGCACTAAATTACACTAGATTACATTGAAAAAACAGTATATACAGCAATTTTCATTGATTATAGTAGATTACATTTATTCAAAGTTGCAAAAACAAGTTTTACAAATTTGAAAATTCTTCAAAGCTATAGTAAGCCTTGCACTCTATAGCGCGTTTCACGTCGTCCGTGAAAATTTCGTGCACTGATACAGAACGTGAGAGCCTCATTCGGTATTATTTGATTTTTCAACAATGAATTGCATTATATGCTTCTTTTAATGGTACGTGTGGCTTATGGAATACTTTCGAAAGCTACCGAAAAATTTTCGTGTGATTTCCGCGAATAGACTGTGAGATTTGGCCTTTCAAATATGAATGCGGCGGAAGAAACTCGGAAGTTTCGATGAAAATGCGGTAACTATTGTTTAATCATGCAAAAATGGCGATTTTTCGATTAAAAAATGTATTTAGTTCATTTTCTTACTCATTTTATTTCCCATCCTTCGTTAGGTGTTTGAGTATTATGCCAAAAACGACGAAAATTTGGATTTTGCACGAATTGGCAACACCGAGAATTAGCAGTATAGGGAAATAACATGGGATAGCGATTCTTCCATGAGGACACGTAGTGCACGGACGACATGAATCGCACAATATTATTAACTTTACCTTTATCCTTAAGGATTTCGCATGGTGAGAAAGTGGGGAAGGAATAAAAAAAGCCGCTTAATGCCCGTAAATGAAAATTTAAAAATATGACGTCTTTGTCATCCGAAATGAAATGGAATTTATTCCCGGGCCAAGCTCCGTTAAACTGACTGCAACGCCGAGAGATGGAGGCACTCGGTGGCACGCGAGAGAAGAGGAATTAATAGAGATGAGGAGGAGAACGCGAGAGAGGAGGAATGAAGAGGGTCCGTGGCGCGAGAGGTGGTGGTCATTCGTTTAATGCCGGACCTGCTGAGGGGCAGGTCGGATGGGTCCGACTTGAATGTGGGACACAGGTTGCTTAGTGGAGGGAGTGCGAAGGAGGGGAGGGAATTAAAGGGGAGGAGGATGGGGCAGGGGAATGAGCGCGGAGGAGGATGGATGAGTTGGCCTCGTGGAAAGATCGCGGCATTTCAGATGAGGGTTCCTTTGATGATTAATGGCTTGGGGCGTGTATCTACTATCCTGATTGGTTCATACGGATGCTGAACCGGAATCCTCTCTGCAAGTATATTTATTTCTTCAATTATATATATATATATATATATATATATATATATATATATATATATATATATATATATATATATAAAATAAGGAACTATTGGATTTGATTCGTTAAGGCCCTCCCAGACCGAAGAAACAGTCAGAAACATGTGTCGCCGTCAATGTTGGCGACAAATGTCACAAAATTTTTATGAAAATGACGGCAACATCGATGTCGCCGACAATGTTGCTGACAGAATTTGTTTCCATCGGGAGTCGGCAAATATCAAAGAATGTCAGAATCATTTGTCCACGATAATGTCGCTGACAAAGTTTGTGCAGCCCGGAATGTTGATAACAATGTTGTCGACATTTATTTACTTGGTCGGTATATGCGTAGTACCTTTCCGACAGTCTGTCTCAACTCCTCGATCAGTCAGTGTTTATTATCTTATCATTGATACTTAATTTAAATGGAGTGGTCAAAGGAGCAAGCCGTTCTTGAACTGGTATAGCATCTCTATAATTTGTATCCATCTTTCTTATTTTGAGACCCACCAAGTTAATGAGATGTTCGAAACCAGCGCTCGACACCCTGGCGAAATTTTTCAAGCTTCCATTAGTCCGTAGTACTATGCTCAAGGGGTCTACGTCGTCTTCTTTCAAATCATCCATCAAGTCACTACCGCTATACTTATTTCGACTGCAAAAGAAGGGACGCACCCAAAACATTTTCCTAGGCGGCTTTTCTTTATACACAATATAATGAATGCTGTTGCAGCGAGGATTGCATCCTGCTCTCTCAAAATTTTATCAATTAACTAGAAACGTTTTCTCGGTGTGGACGGATTTGTTAGCAACATTTGTCAACGACAATGTCGGCAGCACTTGCCCCAAAATGTCGCTGGCAATGTCATTGACAGTGTTTCTTCGGTCTGGATGGGCCATAATATGTTTTAATATGCTTCTGAAAATACTTGTCCAAATGTCCAAATACATACGCAAACGCAATTGTATAGGCACATAGATGTTTCATTAATTTAGAAAAGTTGTGAGGCTCAAAGAGAACGCTACATTGGAGCAGATTTTAGAACCGCCGAGACAAACTTTAGTCTTTTCGAATGGATGAAGCTGATGAATGTGATGCGCGGAAAAGGGAGATGTAATATAAGAAAGGAAAGAAAAAACAATTCGAATGGCGCGACTTCGATCGAGCCATTTAGAGAATCACTTATGTTTACGTGAGTCTCCATTCACGGAAAGCTCGTTATGCTTTTAGAAATTTTCTCCTGGACTACTTCCTCTAAACCTCTGATCTCGTAGCTGTAGAGTTGTGGGTGGGAAAAAACAAGAAGATATCAAGTTAAGGAAGGTCCATCCAAAGAAACGAGCCGAGCGAGTGAACGGGGAGAGGAAGGATGAGAGATGGGGAGAAATGGAGGGAGTGGGAGAAAGGGTGAGAGGGAGAGAGTTAAGGGAAAGAGGGAGAGAGTTAAGGGAAAGAGGGAGAGAGGAAAGGGAGAGAGGAAAGTGATAGAGGAATGGGAGAAAGGAAAGGGAGAGAGGCGGAGAGGAAAGGGAGAGAGGAGAGGGAGTCGAAATGAGGTGAGGGTAAGTCCCACCGGCCGAGTAGTCCCGCTCTCCCTAATCCCTCTCTCGCTTATCGAAGGAGCGAATGACCTGGAAAGAGGGCGTCTCGGATCTCCCTCACCCTTTTCCATCTACCTCTCCCTCCCCTCCAAATCCATCTCCAATCAACCCCAACAACTACAACACCCCCTTAACATACTATTGCTTAAATTACTTCATTTTTCCAATAGCCTCCAACTCCTCCCTCAAGCTCGAGTAGATTTCCTACGATGGATTTTATTGAATAATCCGCTCAAGTCGCAAGTGCTTTCTCCCGCTCTCTCCATCCCATTTCTTCCTCTCTCTCACTCACCCTTTCTCCTCTCTCACTCCTTTCTCCTCTCTCACTCCTTTCTCCCTCTCTCTTATTCACTCCTCTCTTGCTTTTTGTTTCCGAAGTGATGAACACTTTCCAAAGATTCCCGATTGGGACGTGTGTCATTCCTATTCCTTTCAAATGGAGGATAAAACCCGGATTCGCGATAATTTAAAAGTCGTGCGCGTTTTTTCTGTGGGCGGAGAGGCGGCTTATTATCCTGCCCAAAGGTAAATACAAACAAAATAGGGTGATTCGTTTTTCCTTGCAACATGAGAATTTTCCGAATAAATCCATGTGCAGAAAAGCGGAATTTTTGAGTTTTTCGATGTCGCCACGGGATCGGCGGACCTATGCAAAAGTAGAATCAAGCTTCCGTAAGCGCCGGGTGTGTGGCGTGCAGAGGGCGATTGCCGTTGGGAGTTTGGGTGGAGTTGGCGGCGAGAGGCTTGGCGCGAATCGTGATGCAGGAAGTGTAGATTAATTTATTATTAATGCTAAAGCGATTCTAGAGATTAATATCCGTAAGTTAAGATGAAGACATCCGGGAACAAAAACAGTGCAACTTCAGGGAAAGATTGAGAAGCTCGAGTCAATGAATTTCAACTGAACGTGTTCGGTTATGCAACACAACTTCGCTTGTGGGATAATTTCAAGTAGCCCTCGCGCGGATTTTCAAAGTCGTTTATCTGATATATTTTCAAATGAGTAAGTAACATTTGCGCTTTCCGATGACATTCTACACCACAAGATTCTACACCACAAGAGACAACCTCGAGTGCCACATTAAGGAATATACTTCACACTCATAAAGCATTTAATATTATTTAGAAGTTACGTCTCTTTCTTTTCGTAAATTAGCCTTCCCTTGTTTGGCGTAGCTTTTGAAGTAGTTCCCTATTGGTGAAAAGATCGGATACTACAACGATTCAGAATATCTCTTGCCTTTAGCAAATCCCTATCCTATGGTCAACTCTCCCTGATTTGAAGGCTTCATATTTCCGGGTGGTCACCACGTTGATCGATTGCTGGACTGACAACAGTTTCGCCGACCTTCCTGTCGGCGTCTTCAGCTCCACCAATCGACCAAAGTGGTGACCACCCGGAAATATGAAGCCTTAAAGTCAACAACACCACGAAAGCCTTCGAACGAACTTCCCCCTGATTGTTTTAATTTCCTCAGTTGAGTCTTCTTTCCTATAAAACACTCGCATTCCTTTTCAATTAGATTCTCTTTATTCACTGCCCTTTTATGCAAACCTGTTCATGGCCTTCTTAATCCTTGCAGCGCACACGAATTTCCTTTTATCTGCCACAAATCTTCTCTTTGCGTATATTTGACGCCGCCTCCTTTCTCCCGGAGTCATTTAATTTTCAGCTACGGACGGTTCGTCTAGATTCAAGGCGGAATATGAATTCAACCTTCAACGTGCTGCGAATAGAGCGAATAAAGATTTCAAAGATACGATATCAGATCTTCATATCCGAAAGAGGAATTTCCCGGCAGTTCGCGGAGATAAATACGATGAATCTGCGTAGTATACTCAGAGCGATTTTAAAGATTAAGTGCATTAAAGGATGAATAATTCCGTTTCCAAATCGACGTATAAATATGCGGAAGTAAAATTTGGGTCATCGGGGAGCGGCGTTAAAAGGATGGACCGGAATGGCGAGATTTTTTTTGAGATCCACGCCGTCGCTGGACGTCTCCGCCGCGCAAGTGATGTGAACTTTCCTGTCGTAAAAGTCGGAATTGGAAATCTGCGAATGTGAAAACAGGAGGATCATGCGTGCGGCGAGAAGGATTGTCAGAGGCGCGTAGGCAGTAAATTTCATAGAATGCTAAGTAGCTCGAGTGAAAGATCCAAGGCGGCTGGCAGCAAGATGAAAATTCTCGTTTATAAATATGTATCTCGCGGTTGGCTCTTGAGCGAGGACAGCTGAGAGTGTTAAACGAGGACCCTCAGATTGAGATCCGTCGCCAGGAGTGAAAAGAGGAAGGATGGGCGGATGGAAGGGAGAGAGAGAGAGACGATGAGGGCTGCGAGGAAGCGTTTCTTAATTCCCTCGATTTACTGCTCCCTCTTCAATGTGTCATCCCAGCAACTGAATGTGTAGTGTTTCCTTCCTCCTCATTCCGTTATATAATTATCAGTAATGAGTCCGTCATCAGATCAGAACACTTTGATATTTCGGTATTAACCCTGGAGGACGCGCGGCGTACTTTGTAACGCAAGGACGCGCGTTTGGTATTTTCTACCCCATTGCGTCAAATAAATTGTTAGCATCGTAGATCACTAACGAATTAATTCCTGCAATGGTTAGAAATCCATAAAACATCGTCAGCTGCCAACGTGATGAGTTTTTGGAAATTGAATATGTTTCACACAATTGATCTACGGTATCCTCCCTTTTATTTCCGTTATAAAAAGTAATAAACCTAAATCTCATCAACGGTAAACCCAGTAAATTTTATATATGTACCTTACACATTTGTAGTGCAATGTTACAAAAAATTAATTAGTTTTTATCAAGTCTCTCCTGTATTAATTTTGTTGCGCATGGACTCGCGTGTGAAAAATGCCCGCTCTCTGCTTTCAGTCTCAATTACTCTTCAGAAACTGGTCGTAAGAATAAAAAAACACACTGGAACTAACAGGGAGAGTCCAAGTGGAAGTTTTTGGGGGTTAGGCTCAAATAATGCCGATGAATCAACAGATACACACTTATCTTTTCTGCTTGGGTATTTTTTACCCAAATGAAAATCAAAGAAAATTGTGTTCGGAGGTTGTATTTATTTTTGATCAGACATTCATATCGGTTCCAAGAAGAAGAAGGAAATATTGTCGAATTGCAAAAAAATCTGGGAATTTAAACGCTCGCTAATGCTCCTAATACGAGAAAGTGTGCTTCTGTGGGATGGAATTTAGGGGAAAGTGGAGAAAAAAGATGATACGTCGGAGAAACATTGGTTTGGAAAAGTGGGAGGAAAAGGGTAGAAGGAAGGAAGGGGGTCGGGTGAAGCAGAGGGGAGGGGGAGAGGAAGAGCGTGAGTAAGGGAAGTCTTAAAGGTCATTTGCGTGGAAACAAAGGAAGGCAAAAGAGCAAACATAAGACGATTGTCCACATCATCTAGGTATTTTTACCTGCTCCTGCCTCCAAATACCGTCGATGAATCCGATTCTCAAGGCTCCGCAATGGGAATAATTTTCTTGTGGACAAGATGCTCAGAAAAGGCGTTTAATCCACGGATTGGAATACAAATTAAATAAGGAGTTGAGAATAGCCTAAAAATTCTCTCCTCTGCCGTCCGATGAAGGACTCTTCAGTCTCGAACTCGCCCGTTAGAAGATGGCTCACCTCTTTTCCTTCGTGAGAGAAGGGAGAGAGGAAAATCACAACTCTCCGCTCTCTCTTTTCTCCTCTCTCTCCCCTCCTCTCTCTCCCTTTGCCCTCCTTATTCAGTTCGTCCCTTTTCATCTTTAATGCTCACTCCACAGCTTGCTTCTTCTGCATTCTTTTACCCGGCAGTATTTCAAGCTTAATTCCGCTAGTCCATCTTTCGCTGGATCTGTCTATAATGTTTTTTAGCATCGTAGGAGGATATGGTAGCTAGTTGTTTGGCTGTAAAGGTTTATTCAGAGAACTCTTTATTTTCCAGTTTTGTTTTATACGCGCTTCACTGCGTTCTTCATGCTCATAATTTTATTTTCTTAATGTTTTCAGTCATAAGCAATGCTTTTCCAATTTATATTGTATGATTCAAGCACTATATCTAGCTTTTTCTAAACGGTGATTCATTGTAGAGCAGTGCTTCCCAAGCTATGGTCCGCGGACTATTTGTGGTCCACGAAGGTTTCGTTGCTGGTCCGCGAAGGTTTCCAAAATGTAATTTTTTAGAATTAACCGCATATTTAGTTGAATTTTATTTTGGGAAAAGTTAATCAATTCTTAACTATCGCAGGTATTCAATACTTTATTGACCCTTAGTTAGGCGCAGAGTACGCCAACACATTTTGAATTGCTGGCAATTTGTAAATTTTGCTTCGTATACATTGTTCTTTTATGTAACCTATGAGTATTGCCTGAGTAGTCGAATAAGATGTTTGCAACCTTTTAGCTATTGTTCTTGAGGAGTAAAACAGACGCAAAGATGTGTGCGTCGCTTCTACCTGCCATATTACGTTCATGGTTCAGAAATAAAATGTATTTTGTAATATGTTTATTATAATGTTGTTTGTAAAACTATTTTACATTTCACGAATTTCTTCTACAATTGTTGAAAAAATTCTTGGAATAAAACAAAAACTAGTCAGACGCCCCTAAAACAGACAGAAACCTGTGTAATACATTTGTAAATGTATAAATAAATTACGTAGCCAATTAACCCCATTTCTTAAACGTAGTTACAGTAAGTGCGTTTGTGTAAGAAATGAGGTGGTCCGTAGGGCCTGAAGGGTTGCTGTAGTGGTCCGCGGAGCTAAAAAGTTTGGGAAGCACTGTTGTAGAGTATAAAGTCAAAAAACCAGCAATATCGGGACTTTGAGCCAGCGGGTTTTTGATTTTTTTTACCGGTTTCTGGACAATATATTTATGTAATATGTTTTAACATATTTTACATATGGCAAGGAAAACAAAATGCGTGTAAAATTTTTAAGTATATAATAATGTTATTCTATTTCATTACCAAAACTGAGTATTTTCGTTCTCTTACAGTGACATATACAGGCAAGTAGGGCCGGACTGGGAACATGTTTAGGCTCGGGAAATATTGACTTGTTTCTTATTTTATAAACACACTTAAAAAATTATATATATATATATATATATATATATTCTTTATTTATTTTCATGAGATACAATAATTATGAAATACAACAGACTTATGGATGTCGTACAGAATACGAAATATATCAAGAAAATTACACTTTAATCTAAAAGTTTTTCATGTAATACTTTTCTGTGTCATTATATCTATGACATCTTCGTTTTTTATTTTACTTAAAATATCTTTCTCGCATGACATTAACATAATTGCCTCCAAGTGAGATTGATTCAAACAATTTCTGAGCCTATTCAAAATATAATCAACTTCGAGAATGATCTCTCACAGTGCACTTGTGTTGAAGAGAGAGTTATGATATATTTAAACGCCAATTATAAATTTGAATATGCTTAAATGTGCGAGTTGAATTTTTATAACACTGTTTTGCAGCAAACAACACAGTTTTTGCATGTTTTGCAATTTAGAGATGCAGTGAACTCTATCTCTTCGTTTATTGCTTCCTCAATATTGCTTTCTTCTTGCACTTCATACTTGTTCTCAACTAAAAATTTATCGCTCAAAGTATGATTAAAACTTTTCCGTTTCCTTGCAAAATCCATCAATTCAGTTTGTAGTTGTTCTTTCGTAATATTTTCATTAATTTTTTTTAAGTAAAATACTTAAATATTCCAATGCATATTTTGGGATATTACTATTTACGATTTGGGGAAAATTATTTGGATCTAAACAAGAGAAATCTTTGTATAAATTCTTTAAAAATCGTTCTTTTAAGCTACTAGTCACTTTATTCATTATTAAATTATGTGCTCGTATGCGGTACCTCTCTTTCGTACTTTATAATTTTAGAAAGAGCACTTCCAGTATTTTCTGCCATGCGATAAGCTTGTAAAACATCCATTTCTCTTGTCTGTGAATATGATGATAATGGAGATGTATTTTCAAATATGTTTAAAAATATTTGCACCGTGATTATAATTTCAAAGCATTTTAAAGTGTCCAACATTGTTTTAGCTTTGTATCGTACATCGCTGTTAAATTTACTTGATATAGAAATTTCGTGAAAAGTCTGTAGAACATCTATATAAAATATTATTCCACTTGTACTATTAAATTTGCCGAACATTTTTTTAAAGCTTTATCCTTGGACCACCAACGCGTTTCCCCAATAACTGATATATATTTAAATTAGTTGCATTCCCGCCATACATTGAGTCGTGAATAGGATTCCCGCATAGAAACTGAACATGTATTTAAAACTCCAAACAATGTAATCACTTCTGTAGTTGTGTTATATCACTAATTACCAAATTTAATATAGGTGCATTTTATATACACTGCATCATATATGTATCTGACCTGGCGGAACTATTTAGCCATATGCTAAAGCCTAGATATTTGCTGCACCGTCAGTGGAATTTCCAATACGTTTGGACACATCAATATTTAATTTTTTTTAAACTCCACAAACTAATTTGCAAAGATCTTTCCCGGTTGTTGATGTACAATACACGACAGATGTCAAACGTTCATGAATAGTATGCTTAACATATCTGACGACAATTGAATACTGATCCTGTACATTAATATCTTGTATGGTATCAATTTGAATGCTGTACATTTGAGCATCTCTGATTTCATCGGCTAATATTTGTTTTAGAAGAGTAGTAATGGCATCTATGACAGAATTAGCTGTAGTTTATGATAAAAATGAAATAAAATTGCCTCGTCCGTTGCTACTATTAACTGCATCATGACGGTCTTTGCTTTTCTTAATTGAATCATCAATATGAATCTTTAACAAAGGATCAAACTTGCGTATGAGTAAATTTAACTATAAAAGATTACCAAGATATAAGTTGTCATTTCACAATGTGTATGCTGACTCCTTTTTGCTGCGATAACTAAGCCCGCGTCTACCGATTAACTTTATTGTCTCGATTACTCTTTGTAAAATCTGTCGATTTACATTTGTAGCCTAGGACATATGTTTTTCACATAGACTAAAAATGGCTTTATTGTTGATCTTTAATACGCATGCTTCAGTATTATTTATATGAAGCAAAGACATTTCGTGTTCAGCAATTATGAGATATATATATATGTTTTGCTTTTTAATATCATATACACTTATATATATATTGACTGGTCTGAATCTTTACTAAAAGCTAAGCAAAAAGAACAAAGCAGTTCTTCGGCTTGTTCATTTAAAGACAACCAACGTCGACGTAAACCATTATTTCGAAAATATACCAAAGGATCACTTAAAGTATATTTTGAACGTAAATTTGGTTGTATCGGATGGAATTTCAAGAGCTGACGCAAATTTTCATTTTTCGGTCGAATTAAGTATACATTTTTCTCTCTTACTTCTTCCATTTCCGATATTAATGAGCTACTAGTATGGTAGTCAACTCGTGAGGAGTTGATTCCGGGAGATTTCCGCTCCATGAGTAGGGAATTTCGGGAGAATGTGGAAGATTTCTCAAAGGTAAAAACGCTAAAGCAAACCATGATACTTGTATACATATATTGATGAGAAAACATATAACAAAAAGTTAATATTAGTTTTATTTTTACTTTATCCATATGCGTAGTACAGAAAAAGTATTGTTTTCGTGAAAAAAATCGAGTTCGAGAGTTCAACTGAAATTCACGGTCCCCTGAGCACGTTTTCACTATTTTCTCAATAATGTCGGTGTGCATATGTGTGTGATAGTTTTTTTGTGAGCGCACTAAATCATAAACTAATGGTCAGAGCAACACAAAATTTATATTTGTAATTTTTATTATAATTTTTGGCTGAAATCGGTTAACGGGATTTGTATATTTACTCTTGTCATTGTTTCGTTTTTGGCAAATAACTATTTCAGATCTTAATAAATATAGATGTTACGTATTATAGACTTTATTTAAAATATTATTCTCTACAGTTTTCTATTTTACGAATTTTTGTAGAACGTATTGCTTAGATGATATGTAATTTTTTTAATAATTTCCTATTAAACAGGGTAACACGTCGGAGAAATAACAGAATTTAATGGAAAAGGAACGGACGCAGCATTTTTTTATTAGCATTTTAAAATTACTTGCAATAATCGTACGAATTTAGCACTTGAAACATAGGACGCATGAATCAACGATATTTCATTTTCCTATCATCGATTTTTGAATCCGTTTCGGTTCTTGCTACAAATTTGGTTTGAATGCGGAAATTTGACGTTATTTTCTGGTGAAATTGTTTGTTCTTTATGATAATTGCATTGTTGCGGATTTATTTTTTCTTTAAATTCTCGTCTGATTCCCCTACGAAAATATCCTTTATACACTAATTAATATTAATTATAATATTATTATACGTAATTAAATAATTTAATAATACAATTTAATACTGTATACTTATAGAGAAATTCAGATTTTTATAGTACTGTATAGACGCTAACCAACCTACCATATTCAATCGATGTAAATATAAAGGTGCATGAGACCCACCCGACCCTTGGTAATGTTGCCAACTCTTCAACAGCATGATCAAATATGCAACCCGCATAGCGATCACCTTGTTAAGTGAGAACGGAAGAAAAAGGCCTCAATCCGGGAGTCGTGAGAATCTCTGGAATCTTCTCCGATTCCGGGAGACTCCCGGTGAATCGGGGAAGGTTAGCAAACATAGCTACTAGCATTGTGTGACACATTTTCCACCGCCACAGTCGTTTCTACCTGCTTATCATCTAGTGATGGTAATGTTGACATCGCTGTTTCATTCACTGAACGTTCTGATGGAGTGCTCGGAGAATCTTCGAATTTACTTGCAGAAGTAGACGCAGAAGCAGTAAATATGTTGGTAATCTTAAGCCATTTATCTGATTTGATTTTCAAAAGAGCTTTTTTTAATTTGTTTTTTTTCCAACTACCTTTTCTCTTGCCTAACATTGTGGCTAAGGCCTAAGGATAAGGAATAAATTATTTTTAAAAAATCGAATACCGAAAATTATAATCAATTATCTTTTCTCTACATAGAAAAATAGTTCTTTTACAAATATAAAAAGAAAATGGTGTTTTCGATTATGTAAACTTATAAATAACCAAATACTTACTTTTATATAAAGAACGACCACTCCGTAGCTATGTATGTATAGAACTGTGACAAACCGGCAAGCAAGATGCTGTGACGCAACTAGGGCCCGCAACACCCGTGACTGCGGAGAGGGCCCACGAAAAGGAGAAGGGCCCTAACCATTATTTTTTTAATTCAGTAAATTTTATTCACAATTTTTATTTTTAATGTCAATAAATTGCAACTGCAAGTTTGCTGGTGGGCCTTAGCTAAGTTTTTATGTCATTGAAGGGTTGTTATACGAACAGAAGATTTTTCACTGGATGTAACAAGACCGTCAACTAAACTTTAATAAATTCTTTTTACATATTAATATAATAATAAAATCGGTTGAATGGCCTCCGACGGCCCACCGGGAAATTCCCGGTATCCCGGTGGGCCAGTCCGATCCTGCAGGCAAGGTCTGTATGATGATAATTTCTTTCTCTTTGTCGGAAGTTGAGCTGCTAGCGATAAAATTTTCGATAAAACCAAGATTTTTACGCAACTTTCTTTGTTTATTTTTCAAACCACGTTTTTCTTGATTTTAAAAAACAAGTAATCTCTTGTTTAGCTTTTAAAATGTCATGTGTATGGAAGATTCCAGTTTTGGACTGTCAGTTTCCTGAATTTATACGGTATCTCTAATTCGTTCGCCATCATTTATGATGCTTGAGCAGTGTCTGTGTGAATCACAAAAGAGGTAGAAACAACTGAAAAAATGTCTAAAGCAAAGTGATTTCGAAAATAATTACCAAAAGGAACCTCACTATTGCATTCATATAGCCTCGGACAAGCAAAACCCGAAAACGACAATGACTTTTGTGGCAATATTAGAACAGAGAAATCTGTGGACACTAGTCTAACGGTGGATAGTGGATTCAGATATATAGGGGAGTGAAAAAGGAATTTACGGGGTTTTCGGGCCTTCGACCTTTTTAGATGGCAAATTAGCATGAAGAAGAATAAAGATTTCTTCACATAGCGTTCGTCCGTCTTGGAGGGAGGAGGAGCGATGGATCGCCGTTAGGGAAGAAGAGGAACGGTAACCGAAATTATGCAAATTCCGCGACTTCGTATCCGCAGTTTAAATAGAGAAAATAATAAAAGGGCGTGGTCAGGGGGAGGGATGATTATCTCAGAGTTGGGAATGCGTGACGTCACATCACTTCCGTTGCGCCTCCGGATGGAAAAGGCAGAGGAATGAATGAGCGAGACAAAGAGAAAGGAGAAGTTTTTTCTGTATTGTGAGATATTGGATTAGGATTGGCTCTTCAACAATTTTAAAAGGCCGCTCGTGATTGAAGCAGCGGCAGACGATTGCAAACATGCGACCAAGCCTGAAAAAAGAGCACGAGAGCCGCCCATTGTCGAATCGCGGCCACTGCCCATGTTTGCATTGCGAATTAGGGGGGGAGAGGTTCGGTTGGGAGGGAGAGGTGTTCGGTTGGGAGGGAGAGGTGTTCGGTTGGGAGGGAGAGGTGTTCGGTTGGGAGGGAGAGGTGTTCGGTTGGGAGGAAGAGGTGTTCGGTTGGGAGGGAGAGGTGTTCGGTTTGGAGGGAGAGGTGTTCGGTTGGGAGGGAGAGGTGTTCGGTCGGGAGGGAGAGGTGTTCGGTTGGGAGGGAGAGGTGATCGGTTGGGAGGGAGAGGTGTTCGGTTGGGAGGGAGAGGTGTTCGGTTGGGAGGGAGAGGTGTTCGGTTGGGAGGGAGAGGTGCTCGGATTGGAGGGAGAGGTGTTCGGTTTGGAGGGAGAGGTGTTCGGTTGGGAGGGAGAGGTGTTCGGTTGGGAGGGAGAAGTATTCGGATTGGAGGGAGAGGTGTTCGGTTGGGAGGGAGAAATGTTCGGATTGGAGGGAGAGGTGTTCGGTTTGGAGGGAGAGGTGTTCGGTCGGGAGGGAGAGGTGTTCGGTTGGGAGGGAGAGGTTTTCGGTTGGGAGGGAGAAGTATTCGGATTGGAGGGAGAGGTTCGGTTGGGAGGGAGAAGTGTTCGGATTGGAGGGAGAGGTGTTCGGTTTGGAGGGAGAGGTGTTCGGTCGGGAGGGAGAGGTGTTCGGTTGGGAGGGAGAGGTGTTCGGTTGGAAGGGAGAGGTGTTCGGTCGGGAGGGAGAGGTGTTCGGTTGGGAGGGAGAGGTGTTCGGTTGGGAGGGAGAGGTGTTCGGTTGGGAGGGAGAGGTGTTCGGTTGGGAGGGAGAGGTGTTCGGTTGGGAGGGAGAGGTGTTCGGTTGGGAGGGAGAGGTGTTCGGTTGGAAGGGAGAGGTGCTCGGATTGGAGGGAGAGGTGTTGGGTTGGGAGGGAGAGGTGTTTGGTTGGGAGGGAGAGGTTTTATTGAAATGTTAATGAATGAACACATCAGCCTGTTCTTCCTCCAACAGAACCATAATTGAGATGAAATAAATTGTACCTTGATCGAAGCTTTTAGCCGGATTCAGAACGAAAAACGACGTTTAAAGAAAGCCTTATTTACGGTTAATCAAATGACTTTGGTTTCGAAGAAAACCTACGTCATCTGAACAATTTCCTTATGAGTGAATATCTTTCTACCTGCTTGTATTGACTCATGCATACGTGGCCATTGAGTTAGCTTACAAAGATATAGTTTTTCACAAAGCTCGATTCTTTCCCTTGTATTCAAGCATTAGATACCTACGCGGCATCGATCCGAAACGGAGGAGTTTAAGTTAGATAAGCCAGTAGGGTCTTGGCGCGACGAGGTTATTCTCGAGTGGAACAGCGAGAACGTGCTCGGGATATCCATACTTCGAGCCTTGTTACACATCGATTGTGGTGTCGCTTCCCTAATTCGATTTTAGAATCGAATGAAACGAATTGCAAAACATAATACCTCCTTCAGCGGTCCGCACAAGACGCACATCGTGTGTAAAGCTCGGTTGCGGCAAATAAGTGGAACTCTATCTTGCCCTTTAAAGAGTTTTTCCGATGAATTAAATGTCAAGGTCAGCAAGCGAATGCTTTTATTTTCTCGACTTTCGAAGTTAATTTTTTTAGCACCAGGACAGCGGAAAAATAATGAGTTACGGGATACGCTACTTATAATTTGTCTCGACCTCTTTTAAAGGAGTAATTGGAAGGCATTCCGCCAGAGGTTGCGCAAGCGAGGAGAGACGCCGGCCCCGTGAAATTGGAAGTCGTTTATCGAATCCCACGGGGACATCTGGAGGAGTCGTAAAAAAGTGGGAGATGAGGCGATCCTCACGGACGTTATTCGCGGAGTGAGGTAAGAGAAGGTGCCAAATGGACGATCGAAGAGCCTTGCGCTGCGTCGCCATCTTCATCCCAATCTGATGAGGTGAGAAGGCTGTCGGGTCTTCCAAGAGAAAGGCTAAACAAAGAGCTCCCTATTTAGCAATTTGCAACGAACGGCAAGGAAGCTGAGGCTGTGTGGCACACCCCAGAAATGCACCTCGACAAGGACGGACGTTGGAAAGCTCTCCCATGGCAACGGAATTTCAAGGTTGATAAATCTTGTCGTCGTAGCCTATTCCAGTTAGTAATAATTTCTTTCTTTTTTTAATTTTTATCGGCCTTGATCGAGAGTTTATTTTAGCTATTGTCGGTACTCGCAGACATGGCCGTTGCGTGTTGATGTTGATATGACGGTAAAACCGAGAAAAAACCACATTTATTTGACACGGCATTTTGTGAAATTCATTTTTTGCCAGATTTTATCTCTCGCGGTTGCCAGTTATTTTTTAACGCTCATTTCCGCGAAGTAACGAACTACACACTTAACTTTCGTCGGAAGTAATTATGACTATAAATGGCCCGGAAATACATATTACCAATTTAATGGCGTCACGGGGGATAATAACATTTCTTCGGAAATACTCGAAACATCTATTCCATGGCCAGTTATAAATAATGTAATAACGTTATACTTTCCCGATTTATACCGCTTGCATAAATGAACTTAAGAAATTGTGAATAGAGAGGATACGGAATGGGGGAAGGAAGAGGGGTGAGGATAGGGGTCGGAGGAAAAAGGATTGACGTGTGTTTGCCCTTCCTAGTAAATCCAGCCGTTTTTTTTGCCTCGGCGGAAGGGCGGGTCCAACGTTCGTCGCCTTGGTGGGTCGTCCCTCGGTGACCCACTGCCCCGATATCACCTCAAGGTCACGCGTAACTCGTAGGATTAGATGGAACAAGTATTTGAGAGGAATATTCTCGAACGACGATTTTAAATACAGATATGATGGGATGGAGTACCTCGCCGCAGGCGTTTCCATTCCGATTTCATTGGTCACCTTACCCAGAGCTTGCCAAAAAAATAAGCGATCCAGCGGCGCACAGTCATGTGCTCGGGAACGTGCGATCAGCCGTGTGATTTCTATCAACCGCTTCGGTCGCCTTGACAAGTGGTGAAACAAGAAACAAATGTTGACCAAGTAAGAATAACCTAATAAAATGTCGAAAAAGCAAACGTCATGGGCCAGCCAAGATACTATTTTAAAATTACAAATTTGCATTTTTCAATGAAATAAGAGATATTTAGAGCGGAAGCCTTCATTTAGTGAAATTTTGGGGTCGATCTGCAGTTTTCGTCAGACATGGGGGGCCACGCTTCTTATCTCGGGGACATTGCTCACTATTATTTTTTAAGCATGCATTTAAACTTGACAAAAATTAATTGATATAGGAAAGTAAAAAATTGAAAACTCCCAAATAAACGTGCATTTGGGCGCTTAGAATTCCAACGCGGGTGAAGAGTATTTTCTCACTCGAAGGAAAAAAACTTAATTCCTTCCGAACTCTAATGGTGACCTATTCCCTCCGTCAGCTCCGCCTTTCGCAGTTTCGATGAACCTCAGCAAGTTGGAAATATCATTGTTGTTAGTAAGAATTCAATAGAACTTAAAAACGTTTCCGATTTAAATTATTGAAATTTTTTCCCTGTGAATTACAAAACGGTGGCATTTTGTTTATTCGTTTAGGTGTACGGGCGGCTGCGCGAAACCATGTCGGAGCCCACATGCCCCGCTGGAAGGCAGCGTTGAAATTTTCTCTCGCTATCCCATGACAGTTCTCAGAAACAACCAAAACCGTTCGAATAGCAAGCCGTAAAATACTAACGGAGATCGTTGCGCTCAGCGAGTTGACACTTTTTCCATTCTGCTGAACTATCCAGAGAGGACTGTCGAGAGTGACAAGGGTTCTAGATCGGGCTTCCGTCGCCTTGTTCCTCTGGCCCCAGAGAGGCCCTCCTGCCCCGCTCGATATCCCTCCAATCCGTAGCGTTCCATGCCGCGGCCTCCGATTGCTCCTTCGCCGGAGCGATCCCTATGGAGGACTGAAGCGGGAGACTTCAACGCGCGGTTCACCACAATCTTAGCTGTTGTGACAAATTCTTTCGCAAAAATCATACCGCAACGACAACAATCCGTAACTTTTGCTTCGTGGCGAAGCGAAGCGATAAACGTCGGTTTTCCCTAAAAGTATTGCTATTCCACTCGAACAAGGATTTAAAAATTCTGCAAAACGAAATACTGATAGTTGTATATTTAATCTGATCTTATTCGGATCAACACACAATTCACACAGCCTTACTCATGGTGAGCAATTTACTTAGAATTTTATTGAAATATTGCTGCACGAACATTTAAGAATTCGCTTTAAATTAAAACGTAATGAGTAAAAAAACAAATCTTTATTTAAGAAACGCTTATTGTTGTGAAATTATCCTCAACGGTAACGCAAGAAGTCCTTGCAAGATCCTTATGATATCTCATTGAATATTTACATAAATTATGTTACACTTATGAAGTCTGCAATATGTTTTAACTCAACTTTTGCACCTAAATTTTCCAAATATGAAGCATTTATTACTAGGACCTATGTTTGTCTTTAAAATTGCGATGTTTTTTTATGTACGTTAATGTAAAATCAGGGAAAGTGATTGTTAAACAAGATGGATAGTTGAGGAAATGATGTGTTATGCATGCACGCATAAAGCTTAAACTAAATCCTACACTTGAATGAGAATCGAACCTAAAGCACATATCCGGCAAACGTGAGACCCGTATTTGATTCCCGATCAAGTGCAGGATTTTTTTCTCCTTCTCAAGTGTGAAAATTTAGTGATTGTTAAAGTCTTTTTCGACTTAAGTAATACTTGTATCGGAGAATTGCAGCTTAGCGGCCAGAAAACGATTTTCTCGACGCAAAAGAATGGAAACGGATTGCGTTTGTAAGTGAAATGTTGGACTAAATGAGCAATCCTCACGAGGATAGCCAGCGGTAACTGAAACCAACGGAACAGACGAAGTAGTTCGCCTCTTACTCATCGCAAAGCGGCATCGCAATGATCTTTTTTAATCGAAACGTTTCTTGGTTACCATAATCTAGCGTAATGGCTCGGTATTTATTATATGAGAGAATACCGAGAGATGAAAGCACTCCAAATCATCGCCAGTATTTGCCCCATCAATCATATTGAGCGTGCGCCGCTTTAAGAAAAGCCGACGCGTCCGAGTCGCAGCGGGGTAGTCGGCTATTTATGGTATATAGCCGCTCACTCCGTTAACCGACTCGTCTCGCTTGCTGGTTTATTAGGGAGGCAACAGCAGTGGCGAGTGCACTGCCCCCATAATGCTTTAATTAAAGCAATTTACGAGGCAGCTTGTTTTCATTCGTTTCCACATGACGAGAAGGAGACCGAGAATCGTTTACGGCCGTCACGGCGCCGTGGCCGAAAAACGCTAAGGCGCCGCATTGAAACTAATTGGCCGTGGCAACCGCTGCCATCAGAGATGCCAGTGACGCAAGCAAAAAAGGCGGAATCCACGCAGGTCCCGTCAGAAGTAAGCGACGAGATTTGATAGGGCTCTTTTGGCGTCAAAATTGTGATACGACGGCGAGGAGTTGTAGGAAATAACTGTTGTCAAGTAAAGATAAAGAACGGGAGGCGGGAGTTTTGCACAGGAGAAACTATGTGTCGAACGACTGGAGGGGGAGGTAGATGGGAAGTGGGGGCGAGAGGAATGGACGCTAAGAGAAAATAGTTTCTTCGAGAGCAGTCTCGGAAGGGGTTGCCTCGATTGGTTAGTATGGGAGATTGGAAAGGTTACCTGAGATGGAATTATATATAGGCTTGGTAGGATTCGATTTAAATAAAAAAACGTCGATTTTTTTAAATAAAAAAATCGATGAAAATGAATAGTCGTCGATAAGCGTCGATTTTCCAACAAGATGGAAAAGTGTACGTCTAAAAACCTATTCTGAATTATGATATTAAAGTCGTTTCTGTTTGCTTTTTTCGCAATATTATTTGCTACCTACGATTTCGTTTATTTTTTGGTCTTACATTAACAGTGGGACTGCAAGACGGGTATTTTCTTACACTTAAATATGCGTGTTTTTGAAATGCTCACGCTTCCACTCGGAACAATCAGGTAACCGCAACGTGTTTCTTAGTCATTTTGAGGTTTTTGTATTATATTTTCCGACCTAATGGTGGGATATTCTACGAGCCTCTCTATAGAGATAAGGTCACGGACATGTCCTGCTGAGACTTTCTCGATCCCTGTTAAACGAGGTTCGAAAGAAAGCAATTTCGGTGGTCGTTTGAAGGCAGCTCGCTAACAGTTTTGTTACCCTTTCCACGCACCTACCCCGTGGAGTGTATTCCTGGAACAAATGTTCCTCGATTGCTTGCTAGGATTTTTCCTATAGATGGACCTTATTGTGTGCACTTTCAGATCTTTGTATGCAAAGAATCCACACTTTGGCAGTCTTTCTCTAAAAGTTATCAAGGAAAGATCGTTCCGCTCTCTTCCTTTTGGGTCCTTCATCCTCTGCTACAGGTTAGTAAATTTCAATTGATATATAATTGTTTAAAAAATGCAGATAAATTAGCAATCGATACTTAAAATTGAAGAAGTATTAAGGATTTCTATTTATTTGCTATTTGTTGTAAAGTATTTTGCCGATTGGAAAAACACATTCTAATCAGGATTTGAGGTAAGATCGAGTGCCGAATAACTGTCTTATTTTACTCTCAATATATTTTGTTAAATTAAGAGAATATTTTATACAGTGATGAAATATATCAAATGATACAAAGTATTAATTGATAGTTCTTTTTTGACGCCTAAAATTTTATTGCGATAATTACATCATTAATGTTATTTCCTTTATTAGTCCTTAATTGGCATCAACGAATGTCTAAAAGCCTTTAAGCTGAACTCGCAAATATTTTAAAAGAATGTTTCTCGGCAAAAGCAACCGCTTGTTGTTAGAATTTCATAAATTAAAGGTTTTCTAGTTTTCATTAAACAATTTCAAGAGATAAAGCAAAATTTACTATCTGCATTCGCGATATAATATATTTGTCAACCACGCGATTGGAAGAATTATACGAAATCAAAAATATCTATATTTTGAACTACCAGCTTATGATATTAAATGAGATTAAATATATATTAAGTTTCAGGGCGGTAGAACAATATTCTCGTGACCGATATGCAAAATGCTAATTTGGTTTAATCATCAAGATTCAGTTAGCAAAAGGCGAGAATTAACTATTTATAGACGTTTTCTCATATATATCGGTTGTCAATCTATATATATATATATATATATATATATATATATATATATACATACACGTAGAATATTTGCGAGCACGAAACGATACTTCTTTTCTTGTATTTTTTCTCCTTACAAATTTGGCCAACGTGATGATTTTGACAACCAATATATATGAGAAAACACACACGCACGCTCGAATTGAAAGGTTGAAAACTGCCAGCCATATATGTAAGTAGTAATTTTTAGCGTCAATACTAGTAAAAAATCTCTCGGGAAGATAAAAGTCGATTTTAAAAAAATAAGCCGAATTCTATAAAGTAGTAATTTTTAGCGTCGATATTCGTCGAAAATCTCTGGGGAAAATAACGTCGATTTAAAAAAATAAACGAATTCTACCAATCATAGTTATATAGTTCTGCCGAAGAGAACGCGCAAATGCGAGGGCGTCGATCGAAATCCTTTTCCGAATCGATGATAGTTGTTGTCTTCCAAAAGACATTTCCACTCCATAAGCAAACAAGTCCCTAGGCTTCCATCGCATTGGCTCTTTCGGGTCCACATTTCGCTCTTCAAACGTGCAGGCAACGTTTCATCAAGAGGCAATTAAACTACCCATTCCCAAAAAAAAAAAAATGAATCGCATATGTATGCAGTTAAAAGGATTATTCCTTTGGTATTATGATGAATGTGCGCGTTTTAGTTACCCTCGAGTCCAAAAGAAAGGTTTTTGAGATTTCGTTCTTTTGTAGTCTCTCGTTTGTAGTATAAAATCTGCCCTCTGCGGGGCTAAACTGCTATGCAGTATCCGATAACATCTCGTGTCAGTAAAAGGCAGGGGATTTAAAACATTTTGACGCCATGGAACCATTGTATTTAAAATAATGTTTCCCGAAACCCTAACCAGCAGGGCAGCACATATCAAGTGGTCAGAGTCAAAGCGACACCCGGTTCGAATCTTTAAGGATTTTTTCCGAGAATGTCCGGCCCCCTGTTTGTTATTTGTGCGTGTTGGAACTAAGGAAAGGAGGGCGAGCCAATTAGAAAAAGAGAAATGAAGATTACGCTCAAATCACTCCGTCCTTCGGAAGGGACTTTAAACCGTTGGACCACTTGGTGCTCTTCGTTAAGAGCAGGCTAAAAGCCCGCACCAGGTTGCTCTCCTCCCTTGCAATTCAGCTATTCATTGCACTGCCTCTTAGACACACATTGCTCTTAGGCAAGAGGCGAATCAGCTGGGCGTAAAACGCAGGGCTCTCATCCTCTCTCAGAACCCAAACAAGCTTTCGCTAACCCTTGGGTTCAGTGGAACACAATTTGAAAATCCTTGGTGTAACGCGTCACCCTGAATGGAAGTCTTGAGTAAATGAACAAATGGGGTCAGTTTATTCTAGTTTACTTTTACGAAATTTCGATTTACCCAGAAAATGTCTGCATTAATTTTGATTGAAATTTATATAGTTATAGAGTTTAATGTAATATACATTACTACACAAGAAAAAGTCTGAAAATTATATATATATATATATATATATATATATATATATATATATATATATATATATATATGGATGTCAACAAGGTGTTGGGATGAGGAGTTCTCTCTCTGTAGCTGAAGAAGGAGTAGTTCCGAAAGCTTTACGTTTGTGATGTTTCTGTGTTTTTGTGTTATTTTACGTGTGTCGCTTCGACATCCCCGGGGCCTCGCCAACCTGAAGTCGTCTGATTGGTGAGTATTCACTGGGTTTCCTCATCCCAACACCTTGTTGACGTCCATATATTCATTTTACCTTTCCTTTTCCGTAAGTTGTTATATATATAGCGTCCAGAGGCATTAATTTATGGACTAAAAACGTGGTGCATATGAAAAAGTTGGTGCAATGTGTGCTCTGTCAATTTTATCCTTACTACACCAAAAGTGAGTAAATATTGTTGTATTCGCATTATTATTGTTATATCAATTTGTTCTGCCAATATATTTTTTCGACCTGTTTCTTTCCTCTGGAAAACAAAGTGTTGTAATTCTTCAATATTTTTACTATAAAATCCTTTTACATGAACATTTTATTACCAATAGCTCATGATGTACGCGATATCTTCAGAATACAAACATGAATTATGTAAATACCCCAAATAAATCCGGTTGCGGGACTCTACGCGCGGGCATTAAAAACCGGTGAATAAAGTTTAAACGCTTGATTTCGAAATGAAAGATTGCGAAGACATGCGTAACAGTAGTGCTTTAAATCTTTTTTACTTACAAAGGAGAATAGAATTTAAAACATTGCCTTTTAATATTTCCTCCTACCCCTTGAAAACTGTGTTTATCAGTAGTATAATAAAACTGGTGACTTGCTGCGTCGTATTTTCATACAAGAGGTGTTGTACGGTCATTTTGCTATCCTAGGAAACACATTAAAATCAGCCACATGCACGAGTGATTTATTAAAAAAAGCAATCGTTTCATATCAGTGCAGTTTAAAATATTCCCTGGGATACGCGGAAATTCTCAAAGGAGTACCTCAAATAAAAAGAATGAAGCAATATCCGGGTGATTTGTTACGGGTTTCTATGATTAGTTATTACATACCGTTTTCTTCATGGGTACTTTATGCTTGAGTATACCTACCCGAGCTCGAGCGATAGGGCGTTGGTCTTCTAAGGGGATATTACCTGATTTTGCTGAAAATAAAAAAATAAATAAAATTAGTCTTATGAATAGAAATTAGGCATGAAATTAGTAATTATTGTATGAACATTGTTACATAACCTTATAAAGTTAAAAATTAAGAAAATTTAAATATTTATAAAATTAAGCATATGTACGTAAATGTGTTCAGGAATAGAATAAATCGAATTCAGAAAATCAAGGTATATGAACAGATTTTCCATTGCAATTAAGATACAATTTGTAAATAGGATCAACGATCTGTAAATATCCGTTGAAGACCACTGATTTGAAGTAAAATGCACACACGTTTTCGACTGCCGTTATATGGTTACATGAATTACTAGTAACAATTTTTAGCATTCGGTAGTACAATATTTTCGCGAGGCTCTTTTGCAAAATTATAAGAGCATCATTTCTTCATTCTAATTGATGTTCCCACCCGACAATTTCCCACGGGGAGCTCGAGGTGAAAGTCTATTCCCTTCGCTTTCCATTCTTCCAATCCTCCTCCTCCCACCCGCTCCATATCCCGCTCTTTCTCTCCCTCACTGTGTGTGTGTGTGTGTGTATCCACTTCGCTCTTCGCCTTTCGCTCCTCATTCTCCGTGGGAACACTCGCTCTACTCGTCAAGTGCAAGAAGTCGCTATGACCAACTCGCCACCTTTTTTATCTGGGTGGAAAGAAATTGTGTAGTTAACTCGATGTTCGCGTGGGAAGCCTCGCGAGAGATCGATGGGATTCACTTTTTTTAAGCCGTGGAAGTTTTATGCCCGTCGAAAGATCGAATTTCTTCGTTACTCGAATAATATTTTTTCGCGGGTTTTATTCGGTCGCCTTATACTAGGAGACATCCCTGGCGGCACGTACAATGCCTCAGCAGCATCTTGAACCCCGTCCATTCCTTTTCCTGCCATTTTTCTCCCTCCATTTCCGTCTTTTGGCCCAATTCTGCGCTGACATTGAGGCTTGACAAGCGACAAACGAGATGCAGAATCGAAAACCTCGCCGATAGAGATTCTGCAGAGGATGGGCGTCGATGTCAAGAGCATTTCCGCTCCGCCGCGCCGTCGTCTTCTCGATGCGACGCGAGGGAAAACGCGCGAAACATGAGAATCTGTGAATTAGAGCTGCGAACTCTGCCGTTGGTCGGTCTCCAACTCCCGCGGGGGCAGCAGGGGGCGAAGAGAATGGGGAGGAAGTGTGCTGCATCGCATCTTTCCAAGGAGGGACGTGCTTGTTAGCTCGACCTCGACCCGTCTGGATTAATCTGCTGAGGACGACGAGAGCACAACTGATCGCTGTATCAGCTCACGACACGACACGATGGGATGTGTTAAATACACCTAACTTTCATGATGGCGAAAACTAAAAAAATTTCGGACGTGCGCTGTACCGCGTGTAATTTCCTCACCTAAGCTGTATTTCTTAAACCAGTGAACGTGATTTACGACATGAGAACGGTTAATGGATTATTTTATACTTATACTAGATGAATTGGCCCATTTAAAACGGGCTTTGTAATCAAACAATATAAAAAACAAACAAGACAATTTTATTATAAAATTAAAGTATAGCAATCCTACCAAATGTGGTTGAACTGACTGAAGAAACGGCTGACAATCAGATATTGAGCGTTACGGACAGAATGACCAAGTGACCAAGAGAATAATGGTTTATTATTAACTGATATAATTAATTTATATCAAGAGTCACACAAAATACGTGCTACAGGGTGTGGAATATATTATCTTTATAATGTTTTATTCCATTCACCAGAGGTGTCAGATCGTCTAAACTAGCATGGGTTCGCAAACGGCGAAATGAAATTCTCGGCGGATAGTATGAGACAGGGTCGTGCAACCTTTCAGTTTCACGAGGGCTTCGTCGGGCCGGATGAGAGATTACGTCAGAACTTATTCGAGGGATCTTTTGAGATTTTAAAAATGAAAATCAATTCAAATACATTTTTATTGACTTCAACTTTAAAGGTTTACGGTAACAATTTTAATTGAAGAATATAAAATTACCTATATGTACTAAATATCATAGACCATATCATCAGCTTCATAAAATGCTCTCGCAAGCCGTAGGTTGCACGCTCCTGGTGCAAGTTAATGCCGCATGCGCATAGAAATTAGAGAAAAATAGCCTAAGATCCATATTAATGAGCGTGGATGCATTGAAAGAAAGGCGATGAAGATAGAGAAAGTGATAATTACATGACGAATTAGTGATGGGAATATCGCTTGCCAAATGAGTTATTCACACCTCCCAGCTAGTATATTAGATTTGGCGAACACGTGCCTGGTCCCAGGTGAATTTTGATCCTCAAGTGTTCATTCCGAAATGGAACAATGGAATGACGAGTGAAAGAGAAAGTAAAGGACACCTTATCAAGAGAAAGAAGAGAAATTATGCCAATTAAAAGTTTGTTGCGAAAGAAGGCTAATTGCTCTCTTTGGAGCTAAGAGAACAGCGGCGTGTAAAAAAAAACTAATTAAGTGAACTGCTCGACCAGGTTAGGAACAATTACCCTTGTGTTTGGAGAAAATTGCGCAAAAATCGCTTTCAAAGGTCGTTGAATATAATTCCATCACTCCTAAGGAGAATTGGCGATTTAAACGAAATAAATCATTCATTGGCCTGAAAAACTGAAAAATTGTGCATTTTTTTCATTTTGGTCGTCGCGGACCGTTTAGAGTATTTAAAAGGTTGATTTTTATCGACGAAGAATGAATTTGAATACGATTTTATTGTTATTTTGCTAGTTTTATTGGTATTTAATATCCAGATAATTTTCCAAAATAATTTTTTAAGTTAACCAAATTAATGCTATTTGCGAGAAAATCAGTCGTTAAATAGTTGGCGCGAGCATCTTTCGCGAGGCATGATTGGCTTGAAGACTAGATTCGAGAATTTATCAGAGATTGAATTTTAGACATGAATTAAATGAGATTGGATCTTATTGACGTGACCTTGGACAAAACGACTACGTTTTATGTTTCATAGGTCAGGAGCAAGAAAATGTTCGTCCGCGGTGAACCGCAGTAAGATGTGCGAGTGTTGGTCGATCCGGGTCAAGTTTGTACCAGAAGTTACTTTACAGAATAGATTAGGCATAAGTGACCGAATGAGTTTCCAGCGTTAAAAATTCAGCGGGAAAGGTTTTAACATAATATTTTTTGGAGCGAATACGAAATCTTATACTTTAAATTTCGCGGATCGGTTGTTCGTCATTGCTTCGCCATCCGTGCAAGTGTGCTAATGGGTCGCAGTTTCCCCACCTCTTTTGTTGGTGGTATTTGGGCTCGTAAGAGAACAACAGCTTACGCCAATAATAAGTCCGTCTCGAATCTAATGACACTGGAACGCCAGAGCTGCTGATTCTTTTGGGTTATAATCGTTGTTGCTCAGAAATATAGAAAATGAGAGAAACCTTTTAGAGCAATAAGCGTGGCAAATATAATCCCCGAAAAAATATTTTTCCTTTAAACCTTTGATCTTAGCAATTTTACTCAAAATGATCAAAGATCTCTACTGGAGAACGCGGAAACAATTCAGCTGCACCTTCTTCCAACCTTCTACAGCGGTAAACGGGGTGAAAACCTTAACGGTCACTACACGCGACTTGAACGCTATGAGACAATTACAGCACCATCATCGGTAGCTTGGACATGGATTCAATAAATGAGATTTGGCAGGTGCGCCAGGAATGAGAATTCCGGAACGGTTTCTCTGTTTGCCTGTGTCTATATAAAACATTAAGGAAGAGGAAATCATTAAATTACCGACTCCACACAAATAAAAAAGACGTGTATTACCGAGGCGGGTTAATTCAATGTTTCCCCACCTCTCTAACGGATGGAGGCGGGCAATTACTCAGCGACAATAAGCACGCGCGTGACGTAAGCCAAGAAGCGATTCCGTAGAAGAGGTTACGGGCGAAGGAGATGGTCGTCTTTTTGGGAAGGGGCGGAAGGGTGCGCTTCTGTCTGCATGCGTGGGAGGGTGAAGGGAGTGGGAGAGAGGGAGGGCGAGAGAGGGAGAGAGAGAGAGGGAGAACATGGGGAGGGAGACATGGAGGAGAGGGTAAGGGAGGGGAGAGATAGGGAGGGAGATGGGAATGGAGAAAGGGAGGGGAAGGGAGAGGGAGAGAGGAGAGAGGGGAAGGGAAAGAGGGGAAGAGAGAGAGAGGAAGGGAGAGAGGGGAAAGGGAGAGAGGGGAATGGAGAGAGGGGAAGGGATAGAGGGGAAGATAGGGAGGGAGAGAGAGGGTGGAATCGTTACGGGGCGCGGGTCGGGTGTCATGTGTCGGATCCGTGGCCTGTCGCAGTCACTGCCGCGATCGTCACCGCGGTGACCCCTGCGACCTCTTCCTCATCTCGCTTGACATCTCATGCTCTGCCTTCCACCTTGGTCCTAAGCGCACGAGGCCTTAACACGAAGCACGCTAATCGTGGTACAAAATGCAAACTCATCTCGCCTAATCAGCGTGATCGGAATCGCGACTTGGGGATCGTTGGAGTGGGGCCGCATTCGGTTCTGTTTGAGGGACGCCGCAGCCGGAGACGGGCAGGAGAATTCTGTCTTTGTCGATTGAAGTCGCTTGTGCTGATAAAATGAAAAGCAGAATATATCACAATCGTCGAAAAAATATTTTCTAGCGGCCTAGCCGAATGGCACCGATTCTCAGCTGTAAAAACATATTTATCAGTACCCTCCGGTAGCAACAGAGGTTCGAAATACATTCTCATGGGAAACCAATTTCTGTTTTTGGTAGTATTTATATATCGTCTGGTAATTTATAATAAAATTATCTTTTTAAACCATTCCTCCATTTAGCCTTAAGATTTTGCGTCTCCGGCATGAATAGGAAAGAGTTCAACGAATGAATTTCATCTTGTCTCACTAACGAAGCAGAAAATTTTATTAGTGGAATTTAGCTACACAGGTTAGGGAAAATTTATTTAATACCGAATAGAAGAGGCAGCTGCTTTTAATTACCGCAATACGAAGTCGCCATTTCTCTTTTAAATGGAATGTGAATTCTCTCGATGGGTAGTGCCTAATAGTAAACATAAATTGAAATAATAAATCTTATTCGAAAGGCGGACTACATTAAAATGAAACTGACTCGGTTAGTAAAAGCGATTCTCGATAAAGTTGATTTCTCCAAGTTCTTAATTACTGTATCTAAAGCTAAATAAGAAGTGTGCTTTAATACTATATGAGCGAAATATTACTGTTAGAACTCGACCTTTCACTAAAAATATATGGAAAAGGTCCATTCCAAGACCTCGGCCATGATTTGAGATCATGATAAAATACGAAATTTCCAGTCTTGAATTTATCCGACATCCCATAACCGAACCCTTCCGTTCTTAATCATTCTGACAGCCTTTTGTTTTGCATCTCCTCCGATGGATCCTCCTGCGGAACATAAGACGAGCGGCCCAAGGTTGTCTTCTAAGCATTTAGACGTCCCGTGATTCCTTATGACTGCCGGTGCCACGTAGGTCGTAATGCGACTCCAACATTCAAAGGCGGCGCTGCATTCGCCCTCCGACCCTTAATCCCCTCCGATTAAAGCGACGCGGAAACACAGCGAATAATTATCCGCGTTCGAGCGATCGCTAATCCTATCGCACCTTCGAATACCGTTGTAAGCAGTCTGTCGGACCGAGCAACGAACTACACGCGATATCGTGACGTCATCAACCGCAGTTTGCGAAACAAAACGATAAATAAGTAAACACTTATTCGGCTCCTAAGATACGCAAAGATGCATCACGAGGAATGTTGAGACATCTGTTCGATGAATAATTATAATCCTCGAACCGAAAAATTACTCGTATTCGGGTATTGATGCATCCGTCAAACCAGGACTTCAAAGACAAATGGGTTTCCTATATTTTGACATTTGAGAAAGAAAAAAAATCCTGTACTTGACCGGGAATCGAACCCGGATCTCCGCACTTGCCGGATATATTCTTTAAGCAGCTGAGCTACAAATAGATAACTTTCCCGTTATATTTGTAAATTTTGTCTTTCCCGTTGAAATATTTTTTCAAGCATTAAAAATTTCGAAACAAAATTTCATTCTTTAGTAGTTGCACATTTGTATTTATACTGTTATTATGATGAGCAAATTACGTTAGGTTTTACGTTACTTTTGGGACTGAAATAAAAATTTTTCTAAATAGTGGAAGAGTATTATGGAAAGGAGAGAAAAGAGAGCCTATCGCAGGGACTTTAATCAGATAAGTTGGACAAATTTAATAAATATTTTCTGTGTATTCAAGCGAGGAACATATCTTGTCTATACGTTAATGACTTTTTTGAATGAACATTTAATCTATCTGCCAAAATGCGTCGAGGAGACGATTGGGTTTGCAATTGACTACGTCGCTGGTGATATGGAAAAAAGCAATTCCAGCGGGAAAGAGCCTCGGTTCGGAGGCGTGCGAAAGCAGTAATGCGTGCGAGTTGGATTGAGAGTCATTAGAGGCGAAACAAAAGACTATCAAATGAATTAAGAACGGCAGAGGTTATGAAATGCCGGATTTATTTGGAACTGAAGATTACGTATCTTGGTACGATCTCATGACTAAGGACAGTAGATCTTCGACTTGGAACGGAAAGTTTCTTGGAAAGAAAAATAAATTGGTCGTAATAGGAGTGAAGCGGATGATTTTGGTGAATTATCGCACCGTTGCCACCTTTCAGCTATAATAAAGTGGTCACAAAATATGCAAACAGAGAGAGAGAGAGAGAAAGAAAGAAAGAAAGAAAGAAAAATGTCTTTATTGGCGAGGTTGAGGCTAAGTAGCCCCTTCTTCCACCTAACTATTACAATTTGTTTACATCTGGATTACTGATCACAGAATTTGAATTACATAGTATAAATTAATACAGAGTAAATAATCAAAGGTAAAGATATTTGAGATTTGCATATATAAATTTGTTTAAAATCTACAATATTAATTCACAGAAAAATGGTTACCACGAGAGAAATATATGCATATCAGTGTAATCTTGTGTGTACATATATATACATTGTTTTATACATATGTAGATAACTACAACAGAAACAGTTTTGAATACCTAATTAAAAATATGGATAAATTTCATTTTAAACTTTCGAATATAAAATGATTGCTTAGAAATTAACATTTTAGCTTAACAATTAAAGGACAAAGAAAGAGAGGGATGGAGAGAAAGGAATGGAGATTTAGGGAGAGTGAGGGATGGGACGAGTGAAGGAGTGGCAAGGGAGTAGTACGGGTGGAGTTGGCGGTGGTCGAGTATCACGTGAATTGTAGCGAGGGGCGCGTCGAGAACATCTATCAGTCACGCTCCATTAACCGTAGTGCGCTGCCGTAGGGAGGAGGGAGGGGCAGGGTAGGGAGGGGCAGAGGGGGAGTAAGCTGGGCCGAAGGAGGGAGATGGAAAAAAGGAAGTGCATTTACTATAGGACAAGACGAGAACCAAGGTATTGGGTCAACTCAGCGACGCATCGTCAAAAAATTTTTTCACGGAATTGACTGCAAATAAAGGATTTATATACTTTGTGGCTCTAAAAGCCATAAAAAAGCTGGAAAACCAATTGCGCACATAGGCTACAAGTCAGACGTCACTTAAAAGTCTACTGCTGGTTAATAATCTCTGATCCACATCTACATGTTACCCTGCAAATTCTCGGGTGGCAGGGGGTGCAACGCACCAAAGCCTACCTAACAATTATCTCTCGCAGGTTTGACTCTCCTCTAATGATTTCATATTGTCCTCAAAAACAAGGAGCCTCGACGCTTTTTCCACTGATGGCGGTTACTTTGTAGCCGATGTGCGAATTTAGTCTTTCAAACCTGTTTGTAGCTATTAGAGCTTAGATTATCAAGCCAGTATTATAGTTTATCTGTTAGGATAGCTCAATAATTATCTTTTGGATGCAAATATATATGTTGGGAAATAGTCGAGGGAAGATAAGTGAGCAAGTTTGTTCTTTTTCCTTAGAGTAGGGATTTATCGAAGCGATAGTAAATGATTCCGTCTCCTTTTAACTTTTACATTCGAAAATATTTTGAAACGCGGTATACTATCGTTGCTTTAATATAATGTTTTCTATAAAGACCTCCTCCAAATTGTCCACAAGAGCAGCAGTTCCCACTCCCCCTTTTCATGAATTTCTGCTCTTTAAATCATTCGCTTGCCTTTCTCAGGATGATTTTTTTCCATTCAAAGGTTGAAAGTAAGACTTGTTTGTTCTGTAAATGAGGTGAATTTGCTCGCTTGGCTTTTTTGTCGTAGGGTGGCTCATGCGCGGGATGGGGGCGACAGAGCGAGCGGGGGCGAGGTGGGGGTGGCGGGAGAGGAGGGGGTGGTAGGGAGGGGATGGGGAAGGAGAAATGGTTGGTTGCGCCTTTGTCGCTCGTTCGGCCGATAGAGGGTTAGTAATGATCTCCCTCGATATTTTCGTCTTTTCTCAGTTTAACCTACTTTCTCCGCCTCTCTCCACCAAACCTCCTTTAAGGGGATACCGGATGCGATATTTTTTACTCCGAAAAATTACCAGCCAGAATGAAAAATAAATAATTATATGTATCGAAGATGGGCGGGAGGAATCCGGAAAAAAGAAAGTTGTGCTTGTGATTGAGGAACTTGATTAGTAATAGATTATTCTTCGTGATATAGTCGAGAGAAAATGATAAATTTGAAATATGAATTACGAGATTCTAATTAAATGAAATCGTTATCAAGTAGGATAGCGATCGGTCTGTTGTTGGCGAAAGATAATTGGAAAAGTTTTAATGCCACCCATAAAAATAAAACAAACCTAACTGAATGATTTCGCCTCCTATCAATGCATTTTAAAACTAAAAACTATTTTTGAAACACTTGGCAGTTAAATGGCGATTGTTTCCCCACTTTATTAGTATTTAACGAATAATTTACTGTCCGGTTTAGTATCAAACAGAAGATGCTTGATCATTGCCAAACACTTAAAGTGATGAGTAAAGGTCACTTGTGTTATTTATGTAAAGCATAAATGCAGCTAAGGTGCCTCTTCTTATTTCTTGTTTGCCAACCTTTGATTTTGATCTAAACGTTTTTCTGCCATTTTTTCTGGAAGTGAGGAGAAACTTTGTCTTTTCAAGGACGAATCAATCGATAAACCTTTCTACATTAAATAACATGTATTTAGAGAAAATGCCATATCACATCTCACAATCAAACGAATAATTAGACGACATTTAAAGTATTAGAAAGTAGACGAGCTTTTATTTTTGCGGGTCGTGTTATAAATCATGATTTATTTTTTTGTGCATTTTTTCTTCTGTTCATCTTCTTACGGAATTTTCGATCGTCAAAAATCAGTAAAAGGTGAAAATGTGCACTCCGCGACTCCTTCAAATCATTTTTTCGTTATTATGCCATTTCATTCTAATGGCTCCCGTCCTTGCCCTCTTGAATATCCCATTCCGCCATGTATTGCGAATGAGATTACAACTTCCACGCCATCCCACCCAACCTCTCACGGACCATCCCTTTCCTTCGGAATTCCACGGCCACCGATAGCCACGGGGCAAACTGCGTCCTGAGAGAAGAGGAGAGAGAAAGAGAGAGAGAGAGAGAGAGAGACAGACGGGAGAACGGAGGAATGATAGGAGGAAGGCGCGGAGAAGGGCTGATAGTTGTCGGATTGGAAGTGGAAGCGTTTGAGGAATTTCCTCAGGGTGGGTTTTTTCTCTGTATCCCATAATTACGCGCTCGTTGGTGAGGCGCGAAATCTCGTTGCCGTGGGAAGTGTAAGAGTGAGAATTTCATTTTTAGATAGTCTTTAATTCGTGAGAAGGCGTTAATTTTCTTCAAATTGCTTTATCGGCGTTGCGATAGTTCCCTAGTTCGCAGATCTCATTCCACAGCCGAAAGTGAGAGTATTTTGATATTTCTTAGAACAAAAATTTCTCAACCATCGAGTAATGACGAAAATGTGGTGGAATTTTTCCGATAAATGCTAAAATATTTATCTATGCGTTTTAAAATTATATTTTCGGATGTCATCGTTTTTCAAACTGCGTGTTTTTTCTTTTAATATCCTATTTCAAGAGTTTCAGAAATAATTGGTCCTATTGGGGGATAATATTATGAAAAAATATTAAATTTACATGGGTTAAAAAGAAAATACAGGATTGATTTTTTTCTGCAGCCACAGCTTATTTGCCTTATATTGAAATGTCAAACGATTGAAAAGTAAACTATGTAACATCTTTGGAAATCTATTAACCTCTAAATCTAAAACTCTATTTCCTTTTGAAGCAGATTTCACTTGAGTTACGAATTAAAGTAATCTCAATATATGCTCCAATTATTCAATTAGAATTCTGTTGCTTCAATGAAATGGGCTGAAAATCGCTTTGTGAGCGTATCAGTTTAATAAAACGCAGCGTTCCAAGAACCACGCACATATTTCATTGAAATTTAAAACAGTTAAAAGTTTAAAATGCACATAATTTACGGAAAAATAAACAAAAGTGAAGTGGAAAAAGAACTGTAGAACTAAGGAGACTTAGAGAAAGTTGTCGATAAACATTTTCAGGCACTAAAATGAATAATGCATTATTTATTGGAAAGTGCAGTGAAAAACAGCGCTTCCTCAGCCAAGTCCCAAGATTTATCGAAATACATACGTACATAATTATACATCGTTAAAATGTTTACAGCGGAGATAGAAGGGTTCGAGGAAAACGGTCGCGGACAAGGGCTGTTTTTTTAGCAGAAGGGTTCAAGGTCGCGCCTCATCCAAGTGATCTCTCTCCAAGAAACTCGTTGGACCCCCATCGCGTTGCTCAGCTCCTCCATTGCATCCTCCGCCTTTACTTGCTTCTGGAACACGCCCTTCTCTTTATTCTACCTTCTAGTCTCCTCCGAATCCCTCTTCGTTCTCCCTTCTTCAATCTCTTGCAACCGCATCTCCATCTGTATTTCTTTCTTTTTTTCTGCGATTTTTTCCTACCATGGTCAAGCCTTATTATCCACCATGTTTTACCCCACAAACTTCAAATTAATAGCATTATATTTTGAGTATCATTTGATCGTTATCGTCTAAATTATCAAATATCTTTTAATTTATATTGTATACTTTTCAGTCATATATTTAAATATTAAATCCAAACCGTTTTATTTGAAGTCGGCTTCAACTTATGAAGAGACTACACCAGTGGTTCCCAACATTTTTGTAGGCGCGGCACCCTTTCAAAGATAAACAATTTCGCGGAACCCCAGCCTTCAAACAAGGTTTTTATATTTTCACAAACGAGTATGACAACGTTTGGACATATCCATTTGATGGTACCACACTATAAGCCATTTTTTAGAGAAAACATTAATGCTCTAGTTACCTGTAAAAACATCCAAATCATTGATTTATTTACAAAACTAATTTTATCGCGGCACACCTAAAAATCAGCTGCGGCGCTCCAGTGTGCCACGGCACCCAGGTTGGGAACCACTGGACTACACATTCGCCCGAACATTTCCCTCTCATCATCTCTTTTCTTCTTTCTCAATTTTCCTTTCCTTACATCCACCCCTCTCCTTATCCTCCCTTCCCCTATCTCTCTTTCTACCCGGATTCAAATGACCATGAGTCCGCTATGGAGAGACACTCCTTCTAGCGGCCATTCTGCGGACAAACAAAAACACATCGCTCGATGAGAGCGAAGATTCTTGCGGACCCACGACCTGGCCTCGGAGCACCAAGGCCGATCGCGCACATCTTATAAACTTAAGAATTCACTTTCCCTTCGTTATGTGCGTGCGGAGTGTCGGAGGGAGGGCCGATGGTTGCCACGTCGCTGTCAGCAACGAGTGGGCAGTAACCGGAGGGCGGGAATAAATAAATCGGAGTTGGGTGCTTGAGTAAGTGGGAAGGAGGAGCCGGAGAAGGGAGAGAGGCGGGAGTGGCTGAGGGAGAGAGTCGGAGTGGGATGATCCTCGTTGTATCATCGATGAAGATATTTTCGTAGCAGATCCGGGGACGTTTCCTACCAGCTGAAGATGTAACGTTTTACAACATTTTCATCGGAAAATTGTCAAAACTCAATATCTCGCGCACTTAAAATCGATCCCTCGGGATATTTTTTCGTACTTTTTATTTCTTCGAGTATTTTTACTTTCTCCATATACGAAGCATAGGTTTTCACGAAAAAATCTAATTCGGGCTTTCAACGGAAATACATGTTTTAAGGTCCCCTGAACCCGTTTTGACTATTTTCTCGATAATATCTGTGTCTGAGACCGGAATTTTGTGGGTGCTCTAACTCAAAAACTATTAATCAGATCAACACGAAATTATATATTAGACATTTTTGTTAAAGGAAAAAAAAACTGATTAGTTTTTGGTAAAAATCGGTCAAGCAGAAGTGGGTGCTTACTCTTGCCGCTTATCTGTTTTTTAAAAACATTTTCTTTAATATTTGATAAATGTAAAAAGTACTGGAATACAAGAAATTGATGGATTTAACCGATCCGAAGATCCTATGCAGAAAGGCATAAGCTGTAATGTTGGGAATAATTTTGAAGCGTTCGGAAACGAGAAAATCGATCTGCTACGATAGTTCAGTGGTAGAATATCTGCCCGGCAAGTGGAAGATCCGGGTTCGATTCCCGGTCATAGCAGACTTTTTCTCGTTTCAAAATTACTGGAATACAAGTTATAGGAAATTTAATTTTCTACAATGTTCGTTCGAGACATTTACCATGTAATGTATCGTTTAAGAAATATTTTCAGAACTAATTTTTTAGCTGCCAACACCACCTACAGGCAACTGCTGTAAACAATTTACGTTTAGTTACGTCTTAGTAACGCTTCTTTTTATTTTCTTAATTGTTGGAGTTTCGAGGCTATATTCATTATCAGAAGGCTATGGGTTGAGTGCATTTATGTTCTTTGTAGTCTTGAAAAATTTCTTGCAGTTCCTTAAAATATTTATTATAATTTCATCTATTTGGAATTTTTAAAAATATTACAGGTATGGAGAAAGTCACGTGATGGCCACATCACATTTTTTCATCATTTTAATGAGGTGAGATTAACAAAAAAAATCGGCCATCTCTTCCACATTTATATCTGTGCGCATTCGCGTGGCTGCGATATTTTCCCTTTCAACGTGATCATTCGACCGATTCGTCCGATTGAAATTTGCCGTCTCAAAATACATATATGCATTCTATTCTCCATGTCTCCATCTTATAACAGATTTGATCCTCGCCTTCTATCACTCTTCGCCATCCAAGAAAGAAAGCGTATTGTATTGTTATTGCACTGAAAACTCTTTTCGACGATTATTTCTTCTCCGGCAGGGCAAGACTCAAAAGGGAGCGGGGTCAATACCGCGATCTCTAGGCCCCAGATTCGCTCAACCGACAAAGAGAAGAAACAAGGTCCTCTCGGAGTATGGAAATAAGTCGCGTTAAGTTGTCTCTTTTGGCGATAACGCCCTCTTGTTCTCGCAAACGACATTGGCAAAAGGCGGATTCCTATGAAATGAGGAGGCGGTAGTATGCGGGTGAGAGGGGGAAGGTAGGAGGAGGGAGAGGAAGCATGAGGGTGTGGATGGGAGAGGGAGAATGGATGAGTGGGAGAGGAAGCATGGAGGTGGGGGAGGAGTAGGAAGGAAGGGTTGATGGGAAGAGAGGAGGATTGTCTTGTCCAAATCCGTGAGGAAGGGTCGGATAATTGCACGGCCGTTTATTGTTTGGACATATCCTTTCATTATTACGCATTTTCGCAGCCCACTTGGAATGGGGGCCCTCATGGGATAATATGGGGGCCGTCGGGTGGAGAATGGCCGGTAGAAGGGAGGAGGTGGACAGAGGAAGGGAGAACCTCAAAGGATGAATTCTAGAGATTTGTTTTTATTTCGGCCACAATTGCCTGTCGAATTGGAATGGAGCAGAAAAACGGGGGCAATTCAGGAGTAATGGATATCTACACGAAAGATCTAGAAGCCGTCAGGAGATAGCGTGAAAAAGGGAATTGCATAACTATCTGGACGATAGTTGGTGTAGGTATCACCTGTGGCCATAAACAGTTGAACGTAACAGATGCGCATTTCGACCGCAAAATAACCGTCTTCAAGGTAATTAACCTGGTATTTGCTTCCTAATTAGAATCGAAGATCGGATAACAGTCACGGAGAACGACTACGTTGTAGATAAAGAGCACACCTGGTTTACTCAGCCATATTATGGCTTTTGGATTCACCTTATCCGTTGATTTGATAGGTCCATGAATTGATATCGACGACTACTTTTTATTTTCAAATTTTTAATCTATAGGCAGAGAATGACTTTTTCCGTTTCTGAAAACGGTAATTGCACAAGAGGGAAGGCTATTGGAGACTTTACTTTGAGTATCAATTTGTAATTAGTCAGCGAAATAAAACTAGGGAAAACATTTCGGAAAAGCAATGAGAATCGCATTTCGCACGGAAAACAAACGTTCGTAATGACATTATAGTTTTTATTGTTGGTCCAGGCGTCGACTCTCATCGTTTTCTTAACATCTCCTTCACAGGGCTTCCATCTCTCCGAATTTTTCTCGCACCTTTGTTCCCACGGCTGCGCTGGAGAGGAGAAGGCCCCCCTGCGGGCGATGGCGAAATGTGGCTCCTCTGCGGGGCAGTTGCCAAAAAGAAGCGGGCAGACGAAAGCACTGGAGAGCGTAAGGAGTGGGAGAGAGCGAGACGGGGGAGATTGAAATCAGGAGGAGGTGCGTGCGCGTGTGTGCGTGTGTGGAGGGTGGATTTGATCTTCCGAGTCTAGGAGAAAGCACGGGTCCTGCAGCGGGCGGCGTCTGTGAAAGTCACGGGGGCAAAGGTGACGTGCTCGTCTGCATATGGCGCGCGGAACGGAGCAGCAGGAATTGTGAAACAATGGAAACGCGAAATAGCAGTGATTAATATCTCTGAGAATGATTATGAATTGCGAGAGTAATCTATGCCTTGTTGATGATATAAACGATAGGGAACTGCCGCGTGGTATCTTTGATAATACTAGATTCAATTTTTCGATACGATTGAATTACTGCTCGAAAGACGGAAAAGGGATTTTATTCAGAAGATTCGAGTTTAACAGTAATCGTTATGAATTTAAAATAGAATGAAGCCGATAAATTATGCAAATCAACCGTAATCAGTGGCGATTTGTCGCTGACGGCTTAATTGTAGCCGAAATCCCCATATGATTTTTTCCCAACCATTTTATGAATATTGTAAAAATATAGTTTATCCGCTAATCAGTAAGATTAAGAAACTCGTAAAAATGTGACCACCAACGTTGCGGCAATCGGCCTCCTGTGTATTTTCGCAAAATCCACCCTTGGCGATTGTCACAAAAATTCGCGTAGAAGTAAAACTGCATCTGTGAAATGGATTGCACTCAAATATCTCTCTTTTTGGAAATGTTGCGCTTCCAATTCGTCCTCAAAAACGGAAAGAAACCGAGAGAAAAAGGAAAATAGAAAAGAGACAATATCTCATTGCGCTTTTTCCTCGCGTCGACCATGAAAAGAATTTGGGGCAACTACACCGCAGAGGCTTTTTTCCTGTCGAGCGTAATTGCGTATTATCGAATAGAAAGTTGCAATTTCTCAAGGTGAGGTTTCCGCGGGAAACTTGTAGCGAAGAAGTCACGGCCTCTTGTTCGGCGCACTGCGAATTTTGGCTCGTTCCAAAATCGAAGGAGAAGACCATGATTTGTGGTTTTAGCACATCGAAGGAAGCATTTTTTGTAAATATTCTCGAAAAGATTAATGGTGGCGACATTATAGAATTTAGTGGTGTAATTAAGTCGCTGGAGAGGAATATTCGGAGATGATGGGAAAAGCGGTGGGTGGGTGGGATGGGGTGGGGAGGAAGAGGGACGTGGATGAAGAGGGATGGGGAGTAAGGGTAGGGAGAGGAAGGGAAAGAAAAGACGTCGTTGAGGAACAGGTCAAAGAAAGATCGAAGATAAATTGCTAGCAATCGGAATGATGAGGAAATTGTGCAACGAGAATTTTGACGTCCAAAGGAGCATTCGCATGGGCAGCATGAAATTGCGCCCATTTAATCACCTCCCAGAGTGTTGTTGGCTATTGTCGCCTAATCCTCTATAGAAATTGGGCCCCAGCGTTGGTCGGTCAAAGTACGAAACTGGGCCCACACAACATGCTTACACATCACACATACTTATCCCTTCAGTGTCTCAAAGTCAGTTTCGTCTTGATCATGGAAGAAGTATCAGTTATTGAAAGTGAACATTACAGCTCGATTCATCACGTCTCTTCCAGTCAGTACAGCTCGATCCGTCACTAACGTCATGTCAGTTAAGGTCGTTTCGTCCGATCGTGGCTCAGATTTCATAGTAGGGAAGTACAAGTATGTAAAACAATCTACGAGGAAAACTGTGAAGTAGTTAGATATATTAAGATGGATGCTACTCAGTCCAATCCGAGGGGGGAACATAGTGAACGCGAGAAGGAACCAAAAACACTTCACCTAACTTACACAACTCGGTGGGTCCGAGTAGAATGTCCCATCAGGTTCAAATTTCCCCTCCCTGGCCCAACCGAGTTCCATTTCTTTCTACAAGTTGAGGGCCCACTTTATCCAAAGAATGTTTCTGATTAGGTCCCAATATCATCCAAACCCCGTTTTACCTGCATCTTCAGGGACCCAATTTAGTTGCCGGATTATTGGCTTAGTCAGATTATGTGCCGAATTTAGTTGCGTCTATTCGCACGATTTTCTTTACACAATTTTGTGTCCTGAAGTATATAAAAATGCTGAAATGCAAAGGCTTCTTTGAGAATTTCTTTAGAATTCACCTTCCTGTGTACATCTACATGTTGCCCTACAATTCACCAATCTGGTTGGTGACAGGGGGTGCACTACACCGAGGCCTACCTAACAGTAATTACTCACAGATTTGTCTTTCTTGTTATGGTCTCGTATTGTTCTCGGAAAGAATAAACCTTTATAACGGTCCGCCCTACAATCGATCTCACGTATCTTATGTGTAGGGAACATCAAAACATTTTAATATCTATCTTTCTAAAACTCTTCCTTGTGATGATTGCGGAGCGGTCTACATCGGTCAAAGGGAGGAGTATCGACAAGAGGATTAAGGAGCATAAGCGATACTTCCGGTTAAATAATTTGAATTCTCAATTTGCGAAACATCTTTTAAACCTAAATCATCACAGTTCCTTCAACCCTAAATTCCTCCACTTTGAAAATAAAGGTCGCAAATTGGATGCTCTAGAACAGCTAGAGATAATTATTTGTAAAGACTCGCTTCTCTTAAATTAATACCTTTTCCACAATCATTCTCCGCTATTAAGCTTACCTAAGATTTTATAAATACTCTGTAACTTTGTTGTCTTTGGCTCTCTTTTTAGCAAGTTTTTGTAACATTTGTAACATTTTGTAACTTTATTTTGCTTCCGCCTTCCTTTTTCAACTCCTTTCGCTGCCTAACCGTTTCTTTAATTATCGTCCAAAATTTTTTTCTGTGTAACCCCTCCTATCTCCGTCCTCCTTTTTTCTATATATATATGGAACGATTTTTATAATTTCTCACCTGATGATGCTACGATCGCAGTGAAACCGGTCGTGTTAAATATATTTGTGGAAGTGGGAATGTTTTTTTCTTTTAATCTCGATGAGTCAATTCCGCAAGGTTGAGCCTAACCTCATTCATGATATCTTAAGTTTTCGTTTATAAAATGTTTTCTTCTCATATTGAGGTTTGTGATATTCAGATTAAGCATTATGTCAACGAAATATCATTTAAAAACAATATTAATGTAATTTCTAGCATCTAGTATATATACCAAATTCAACTATACATTCAAAGATTTAATTTTCTCAAAGCGTTGATATGGCTCTTGGTGGTGATGCATGTTGATTAAGAAATTTATTTTCGTAATGTAACTTAAAAAGTTTTTGCACCTGGAGTTTATCGTAGAAAATATGATTTTTATCTTTTGGGATGGACCTTTTACATATTAAGTTTACCTCACTTTCTGCCTTACACCAAGCCAATGAAGAGAGAGAGAGAGAGAGATAATCAATCAGGTAAGAAGCACATTTTAGATAGCAAGGCAGGGGTGAATTGTGGCTTTTAGCTGTATTTGTGTTTTTTTGATAAGATAATAATAGAATAATAAGTGGAACTTCATTTCAAACGATGATATTCACAACTGCCACACCAGAAATTGTATGAATATTCATACACCACAGCAAACTTGCAGGATGGCAACAAGTGGTCCATATGTAATGGGACTACACCTATATGATCACCTGCCAAAGGCTATAAAAATCCTAAACAATATCGACCAGTTCAAACTTCAATTATGGTCTCTGTTAATAGAGATAATGTGTTATAAAATCTAGGATTTTTTTACCAATAACTGCAAATAGAGCAAAATGAAACTATTGTGTAGTATACCTATGCTAATTGTAATGTGTTTTTACACTGTTGACTTGTCCCATATCATATTGTGTGATCCTTAGATCAATAAAAATATTATATTATTATAATTCAGTCACATAGTATCACACCATGGAAGATGATTCCCAAACAAGTGTTCAACTTCGATTTATCACAACATAAAATGTTTTGTTCATTTCTTCTTTCATGAACCTAATCATTTTACACTTGGGCATAACCTGGCATGTTTACTATATACTCTTAATCTAATTTAAAGTTGAGATAATGGCAAAATTGTAATGAATTTCACGCATAAATCAGCTTTGAAAATTATCTCGATAGTGGCACCGTGTCCTACAGTGACACTTGGAGGATCAGCAAAAAGGCGCCGTCGTTCTTTCCTTTTAATATTCGCAAGGAGACAGACTCTTAGGTTTCCGGGATCAAGGCGACTGCGAACCAAATGTATTCGCGTTTGCTGCTTTCACTAATGTTGCGAAATCGCAGCGCCCGCTGGTCCAGTCCTCTCGAGAGAGGCTTAATGGCCTTTCTCCCTATCTCCTCTTTTATCTTTCTACTGTATTTTCCTTTTTCTCTTTCTATATGCATCTGTTCGTAATGAATCTTTCTCTCTTCTCCCCTCTCTTTCACCTTCTTATCTCCATTTTTCTCCGGTTTACTGTCTTCACGTAAACTCCACTTTCTCACTTTCCCTCGTGTTCTCTACCTCTTTTTCCAGCCCATACTATCCATACTCTTAAACCTTCCTCCATCAAATTTCTCAAACATCATCTCTTTATTCAACTTCCATCTCTTCACAGTCTCAGTGGGTTCGCGTTTTCCCCCTCTATCTGCGGCAACGCCAATAATTAAATGCTATTTTGAGGGTATATTTGCTTCGATCAAATTCTTATGGAAATTTTAACTGCCAAAGAATATCTCCCATACTTTTTAACGACGTGAAATTTACCCTAGGGTCAGAAAAATCGAGGCGGAGTCAACAAAAAAACAGCCGAATCATGCACGCACATCCGGAATTGAAGAACGAGAAAGTTTTTTGCTAGGACCACACCCAAAGGAGGAAATCAAATTCGACAATTATCACGCCGCCCGTTTTATCAGAGGGTGCGAAAATCGGCTCACATTGTTCCTCGCCGCTCCATTTTCGATCCGTGCGCCCTCCTCGCCCACACTATCAAGGGGGAGAGGGGCCTTCCCCACAATGCTCGGTTGTTTTCATCCGTGAGGGGACACTCGCTTCGCAGGAGTTGGAACGTCTTAGCATGTCAAATTCACTACAAGATAATAATTTTTATTGCTTTTAATACACTAACGAAAAAATGGTTTGGTAAAGTCAGTTATCTCTTTCCTACGGCGTTAAATACTCTGTGAGTTTTTTTGTTGAACAAGAGTACGAGTTGCGCGCTTAATGAAGCACTGAAAAGAGCTGGATCAGAAAAAATGTTGGACAAATCTCCACTTCTTATAGTCGGTTGGAGACGTCGTCGCCTATTTTCTTTTCCATAGCAACAATGCGTTTTTTATCTGGATTTACACGCTTTATAGTCAACAAGCCTCTGCGTAACGCCCAGAAAATTTTTAAAAATGGAACTGTGAAACAAAACGCTGATGTTTTGCAATGTATTTCGTGCGTGTGAGAGCAGGGCGATCTGAGGTAAAAATAGAACACACGCCGGGTATTTTCTCATGGGAGCCGTGCAGTATCTTGACTGTCGACGGTTGAACGAAAACTATATCACGGAAAAAATTTCTGTTGATTGCGGCATGCGTCACTGATTTCAGCTAGCTGAAAGAATTTGAAACACGTGCGTCGAAAAAAAATTAAATTGGAAAACTGCAGAAATTATGAGTTCTACAAAAAGAACATGATTTTTGCGAAAGGATGAGCAGAGACTTTAACGGCTGAAAGTCCCTAAAATTCTTTAAATGTTAAAATCGATGGATGCAGCCTTGACGTGGTGGAACTCCACTCATTTTTCCTTAAATGTTATTCAAAAATAGCAAAACTCTTAAAAAACTTCGGAAAAATCTTGAAAACTGGAACTGAAATATGGCTAGAGGGCCAAAAAATGTTGAAAGCCAAATTATTTGGAGAACGTTTTAAAAAAACCGTGAACGAAAAAAGAATCACGACGCGATTATGAACGCCCGTTTTTCGTGGGCGGTACATAGACGTAGGTTTCTTCAGACGGCGGAGATTTTTGCGAGTCGGGTGAAAGTTGTGCGGAGTCTTTCGGATGGAATCTCTGCAAATAGATGCGCGCCGCAGAGTAAATAAGCGCCATTCAGCGGTGTGTCAAAAGAAGGAATCGCGAATCCAAGGAAGACGGAGGAGGAGGTTGGCAAGAGGGCGGAAGAAGCAGCGAGCGGCTGAAATTTATGGCGACACGTCCGGATGTGTATCGCATTGTTTGGAGTCATTGCACTTTAGACCCCATTGTGTACACCCATGGTCCCACGCAGCTCATTTTAACCGTATTCAAAATATCATTGCTCTAATTATAAAATAAAAAGCGTTGAACTATTAATTTATCAATTTCATACGGTGGTAGTAAATAGACGGGGGGCTGTTTATTTTTCGTTTATTTTCAAAAGAGAAAATCTTTAAAATTATTCTTACACATAGTTCATTGTGGAAGAAGAATGGGCGAAAACGGTCGTATCTCGTGCCTCTTTCTCTCGATCCAAAATATTAAAGCTGTCTCATCTGGAAGTGACTCTCCGTCTAGTCAATTGACCGGTAGGCTGTTGTAAGGTACAATTTTTAAAACTAAAGCTAGTATTTAAAGAAATTATTCCTCAATAGTTTTTATAAAACTCCAAAGAAGTGAATTTTCTAAATTTTATTGCATGTTTTACTGAGCCTGAAATATATCGGTGATAATTAATAGGAGGCGGCGGAGTGGTTAGAGCAGTGATGGGCAACCTTTTGTATGTGACGGGCCGCATTGGCGGTTACGAATTCTTCAGCAGGCCACATTGCAAGTTGTCAATGCTAGGCGAGCCGGATTATACTTCAAATCGACGTTAATTAGATATTCTGAGACGTCACATCAGTGAAGATCACAGCAAAATTAGTGTTTTAGGGATAAAATTTCGTCTTTTATTGTCGTAATTTGAATGTATATGATATGAATTTGTGTAAAATATTTTTTAAAATTATAGCTTCGCGGGCCGCATAAAACGCACTCTGGAGCCGCATGTGGCCCGCGGGCCGAAGGTTGCTCATCACTGGGTTAGAGCGTTAGCCTTCCACGCAGCGGTCCTAGGTTTGAATCCGGCGGAGGTCGGATTTTTCAAACTGAGATCTTCCCATCCCCTACTTGTGTGCTTTGAGGAGACCGCGGAAGTCAGTGCTTCGTCCTTTGGAAGGGATGTTAAGTAGTTGGCCCCCTTGGTACTCTTCGTAAAGAATAGAATAATGCCGGCACCGGGTTTACCTCCTCCCTTGTGTGTTCAGTGTGGAAGGAGTAATGGCTATCATAATTCAAGAGGTTGATTAGCCAGAAATTCCATACAAACAAACAAACATATTTAAAAATAATGTAGGAAGACAAATTTAGATAAATCCTACAGACAGATGGGTCGAGGTTTAAGTCTCTTAGTGGCCGTTCTCAGTGGTTCGAGAGGCAGACAAATGCGAGGACGGGCTACATAAAATCAAAGCGATATTTTTTACCGTAAAAATAAATTATGTTGCTATGAGAATTGTGAATTAAACACATGCACGAACCAGGGGACAAAATTCAGCTGGAACGTTAAACGTAGCGATTATGAGCCTTTTACTTCATAATCAAAACTTTTCGGTTTAATGCAGTTTGTACAATGAGGCTTGCCATGAGTATAACAATTAAAGGAAACAGCGTAGTGTAAAATTAAAATAGAAAATTATAAACAACATATTTTGTCTTTTCCTCTTTATTAAGATAATAAATAAATAAGTTTAAAAAATTAGGCAATACTGACCTCCAACTTAAACCTATAGCTTTCTTAAATTATTCTGTAATTATATCATCTAGTACGTGCGGTCCGCGATGAGTGCAGAAGTTAACTGCGCTCCTTGAGTCGAAAGGTTTGGGCATCCACTGCACTACATCATCCAGTGAAACACTATAATCCCAGTCAGTAAATTTCCATTAAGTAAACATCGTCAGTTGCCCACTAAAAATCTATTTTAGTATCGATTATTAAAGAAAGTTTTAAATATAATACATCAAGTCTACAAAAAGTCTTTCTGTTGGAAAAATATCATTTCACCAAATCTATTTAGAAAGGACCACCTTATGCATATATTTATGGCTTCACATAACAATCCGATGTTCAGTATCTAATAACATTTGTCCCTCTAAATTACCATTTCTTCACCCTTCGTTCGTCCATCTCTCCTCATATTCTCTTACCTCAATCCCTCCCCCTCTCTCCTAGATCCCTCTACATGGAAGATTTTATCGCTCTCTCAGCCACCTTCGAATTCGCGAACCTTGGCTGTGGCGCAGGAAAACACACAAATCCCCGCATCGAACCGCATACGGTGTTGCAAAATGGCAGTAAAGCGCACAAGAGGAAGACAATTAAAAAAGAGGAGTGGCAATTGCGATAATAAGGGTGGAGGAATACGATGTAAATTTGATGAAAGTTGTGCTGTGAAAGTAGGTCTGCTCCAAGAACAGCTTCGCGAATAGGAAAAATGGTTGGAAATTTCACTCGGGGAAAATATTCTCGAAAGAAAGTTCTCGCGGTTGAGGAAAAGCGTTTAGTATACCCAATCTGGAAGAGAGAGAGAGAGAGAGAGAGAAGAGGAATGAGATGGAGAGAGAATCGGAGAAGAGGGGGACAGTTTTTTCTCTCCGCTCGTATCTTTACCTCCTATTTTGCCGTTCGGTGTAACTAGTGTATTTTTATATGCAGGATTACCTCGAAAGATCAATAGATATCACTAATGAATTAAAATATTCACGGTAAATTAACGGATGTATTTAAAGGCAAATGAAGATCACAGTCGATAAAAATCTTCCAGAAAGAACGAGGGCAGCAGGAGAGATAAAGAAAAATAAACTAGTTCAGCTATCGCCAGCAGATGATTCTCATCATGGAAATTTAATTATGACCCCCTTGAGAAGAATGAAAAATATAAAGGTTTCGAAGCAACTGCTGATGAAAGAACAAGGTTCTAGAATTTATGAAAGAATCCTCTGCGGGTCGTGATGCTAAGATAAACGGAAAATTTAACTGAATGAGGCAAGAATTTCAGAAGCTTTCAAGTCGAATATGGTCCTTAAGACAAAGGGAAATTTAAGGAAAACTCCACCGAAAGTGATGAAACACCAGCGTAAAGATGTTGGCAAAATAAAACCTTCTTCAACGTTTTCATTGCCTCCGGGGATCGATGTGGAACACTACACGAAACCAAACATCAGTCATATGTAAGAGTGCCACGTATGAGCGCGCGAGTTACTTCATTTTCTATCTGATTCGCTCGCAACGAAATGTTGTTTGACTCGATTCGCGCGTCACCCGACTGAGAGAAGTGGCACGAAGAGCGGGAAAAGTTTGAGAACTTGTCGGTAAGATCTGCTAAAGCGCCAAAACCTCAGTTACAGTTAAATTAAATTTTGTAGAAAACCCTTCACTAGTGCTCTCTTGAGGATAAATAAAATTAGATGAATTGGATTGAAAGTTAAAAATAAGGATATTTGACAAATGACACTGGATTCATCGTGTATATATTCTATTAAGAGAATAGAGCTCTTGAGAGTTGCGTTCGTCGAAAACGTCGCATCCATATTTTAACTTCAATGGTACCAAGGTCTTGTTAATTAAACACCAGCAAGTTGGAAATCTGCTATTCGAAGCTCAAGAAGACGTGAACTAGGTGTAAATGTCTTGGAAATCACAGTTTCAGGTTGATTTTTATGAAGAAATGGGTAGGGATTCAGAGAAGAGTTGGATATTGTTAGCAGTTATAAAATTAATGAATCCCATTTGCTTCGGAATAAATTATTCGATCAATTTACCATCCACGTCATAAGTTACGCTTTTAACGCTTTGAATTACACTAGTAAAACTGATAGAATGACGGTGAAAAGTGTATCCAAGTCATAGATACGCGATAGGCGTTCGGATTTGACTGCAATGCTGGCAGGAGTCTACAGAACGGATGATTTTGAAGCGGCGACGGATAAGTCACGTTGCAAGGAAAGAGGAACAATCGTTTGATAGAGTAAGGAGTGTCCTTCGTAACCGACGAATAAATACTTTAAGAGGTAACTAGCAGTTGCCCGTCAATAAATCGACTGGTTAGTTACATTAAATATTGTCTAATTCGGCTTCTGTCACATTACCATGAATGTCAGCGATTGCAAGGTTTATTTCCTTTTATTAATGTACGCTTGGAGTGCCACGTTATTTCCTACAGCGTCTAATGTCCGCTAGCAGTGCCACCTTAATATCAACCACTACAACTAGGTCGAGCAGAGCCTATCCGGTCAAAAAAACCTCAGCATCTCGCCAACGGTTTGGCCGACTTCAATTTGATAATTTTTCTGCAAATTTGCAGGTCGAGACGTTTAATTTGATGCATCACACGTTAAGGTGGCTGTTACCTTCGCTTCAAAAACCTCATTTTATTACGCTATTAATATATAGAATTCACAAGGCGTCTGCAAGGAAAAAGAACCAATTGCTCGTAACGACGAGGCGAAAATATTCCTCCAACTGAATTTACCTTAGCTGTATTGTTCATGCATCTTTTAAAGATTCAGGAAGAGAAAATATTCTAGAGATTTTTTATGCTTCGGAAGAAAAAGGAAGCTGGGAGATTTGTGGCAAGGACTGGATGTGGGATAAAGCATTACCAGTGACTGGAGTAGTGACGGGGAGGAGAAGGAATTCCTTTGGCTTGCAGTATGGAATGCATTGCTCCTGGAATACGTCCAAGATGACTCTCAGCTGGAGAGGGACGGAAAAAGAGGCGAAGATACGTTCATTTTAGTAGCGTATATCAGCGTTTCTCAGTCTTATTCCATGAAGTACCATTTCGGGGTACTTCAGTTAAAAGAAGTACGCCGAGACAATTTTACAGGTACAAGTGATCCTCGCTTAACGCGTAGGATGCGTTCCTGATAACTCCGCGTTAAGGGAAAATCCGCGTTCGACAGGGATACTGTGACCCCTTAAGCGCGCAAAGGGAAATAATTTTACAAATGCTATTTTTGGGACCACATTCTATGTAAAACCATATTATCACCGGATTTTATTGTCATTCATTAGAGAAACAATAAAATTACGTGATAAATAATGTCACAAAAAAGCGTAATTTATAATTAAAGGACAATCTAAAATCTTTCCTGGTACATTTATGGGGCTTTATGGGCCTCTGCGTTAAAAAAAGAGCCCATGATCGAGTGCTTGGCTTTTTTTCTTCGTTTTTTCGCTTTTTTAGAAATACAAATATTAAAGCTTAGTATCCATTAAAGAAATATTTTTACCTATATTATTTTTTCTTCTATTGAAGGGGTTTAAAACATAAATGTATTACTTTCGAAGTGATTATAAAAGTTGGTAAAATAGTAAATCACTGCGAATTTGAAAAAAAAAGTTCTTCGAAATTCCCGAGGTGGTTACGCACCCCCAGACATTCTCTCGCGTACCACTAAAGGTACGCGTACCCCAGGTTGAGAAACACTGGCGTATATTACCGTGGTGCGTATTCAGCTTCCTACTCCATCCCTTGCCAAACCATCTCGCTTCGTATCTCTTGATGCCTTAGTTTTGCAGCGATTTTTCCCAGATATCTCTCTTTCTTTTTAGTAACTTTAAATATCATTTTCCATTTGTTTTCCTTTGATCTTGAGAGTCGCGTTGCAGAGGACGACATTCAGTCCCTGCGCTCGGAATGAGGGCGGCTGAAGCAGAGAGAAGGGGCGTGGCGGTCTCTCAAACACCTTCGTCACGTGCAGAATGCAAGCAGAGTCGTGAGGGGGTGGGTTTAGAAAGAGAGATAGAGAGGAGAACAAGTGGTAATGTAGAAGGAAAGCTGAGGGAGACAAGAGAAGATTGAAACGAAGACAATGAGATTGAGGGATGGGAGAAGAAATGAGAGGGATAGGTGCTGAAGATGAGGAGGGTGCAAAGGAACTAGAAGAGGATGATGTGGAGGTGGAATATTGAGAAAAAAGTGCCTATTGAAGTATAAGAATATGGAGGAGAAGAGGAATAGGCAAGTGCAAAGAAGTAAATAGAGGTAAATATTGCAAGTATCATATCTTTGAAGTAACAAGGCTTATGTAACCTATAATTATTCGCATTACTCTTAAATGAATTTACTAAAATCATCTCGCATTTCATTCACTCAGCAGCACGAGTTATGTTTACTAGACGGGTTTTTCTTCTTTGGAGAAAATTTAAAAAATTAGTTTGGAATTTAATTCAATAAGTATGTATCTCCAATAGCCATGAGAAGGTTGGAAAAACCGATGCGCATTTCGGCTGCAAAGTATCCGTCATCAGTGGAGGTTTGTCGATAGTATTTCAAGAATTAAGTAACGGTGAATCGTAACTGGCGGCGGCTACTTTGCACCCGAAATACGAGTCTTGTATTCCCAACCACTTTAGGGATAATGAAGGTATCAAATCGATTCTAGCTGTAAGGTAAGCTCTATAATTCTTTTTTGAATAATCTAGGATTTGTTTGGTGCACTAAAGAACACAGAAAGAAATTCATTATTAGTATAACTACTAACGTAGTACCCTTTGACATCCCAACCCTGTGGTTCTAGAGTTCTTTGGTGGATGACGGCGGGAATTATGTGGGCGAAATACCTTTAAGGGAGAGGGGGAAAGGGGCGAGGGTGGGGATGCGCGGGGGAGAGGCAACCAAGGGGCGGATAAGGCGTAGGGAGGGCGAATCTCCTTGCGGATCGACCCTCGTCTGCTCCCTCCACTTCCTCCTCCTCGCGTAAATTTCTCCCTTCTATCTCTACACCGCCCATCCGTCACCTTTCCCCCTCCCCGCCTCCCTTTATCGCTCCATGTCCCTCTTCTCCTCTCTTACTTCACTCATTCGATGCTGCGCTGCATCACTGTGCAGCAGGTGGCATCAACAATGCTATCGGAGAACTTAAACTAATCGACAGAGTTCATTCGTAATCCTTCACTCTGTTTTGCGCACGTATCATACTCAACCAGTTATCCTTTATCATCGAGCTTTTATTTCATTGGTCCGTCTTAACGGGTTATTGGGTTATAGTCTGAATGTTGTGCTTTTATTGCTTTAATGTCAGCCAATCTGTCGCTCTTTGAATGCTCGACGTTCTGCTGAGTCATGTTCATTTAATCGGCTTTACCTGCCAGCATACTTCACTCCCTCCTTCCGCTCAGTTTCAATATCTTTCCCACCCTACTCCCGTCTCTGCCCTTTTCGCTCGCCACTCATTTAAGGAGTGAGTGGTCAGTTATCGTCCATCTTCTACTTCCTCCCCCTCCTCTTCCTCCCATCCCTCTATCCCCTCCCCCCTCTCTCCCCTCTACTCCACTCCGCACCTCTCCTCCTCTCGAAGGTACTCTCTTTGAGTCCTCCGCTCCCATGTGCCGCTACTCCTGTGCGTAACGGTATCAACTCCGCTATTCGCACTCCACCTCCCCTCCACGCCCCGCCCCTCCATCCACCGACCCACGCACGCACCTCTCCTCTCTTGATTCCACCTGAGGCGCGTCGTTCCGAATAAACCCGCGCTGCTCATCCCCCTCCGAAGTCCCGGATTCGAAGACCGCCTGCCCTTTCGCCGCTAGCGTATCGCGCCTCCATTCCCCGCCCTGCCTCCCCCATCTCCTTTGCCTCTCTCACCACGCACCCAGGGGTCGGAAAAAAGTCGAACGCGGAGGCCAAGCGGCGATCGGTCCTTTTATTGTTGTATAGAGGCGAGAATTCTCTCGGGGAGGTTACGAATATGTAGGGCAGGTGTCGATTGGGTGTGAGAATAGGGACTTCCATTTCTCAGTGGAGCAGATACCTGGCGCTATTGTTTTGAGTTTTTATACCGGGGCAGAAAAATGTCGCAAGTCACGCGATTGATATTTTCTCAAGTTCTCTTTTCTCAATCCAGAGAAAAATCCCAGGAATAAAAAATATTAAGCTTGCCGTTTACGTTTGTCACATTTCCCCCAAAATAACTCAAACTAAAAAAGAGAAAATCGCGAGAAATTAATCTTTATGCGAAATTTATAAGTCACATATGTAGACAATAAAATTCGAGGACTCGCGTAAAACTAGCGATAAAGTTAGACGAAAAATAGAAAATAACTCAAGCCATCAAGCAACTAATATTGATCTTTGAATCGTTTACTTTCTTTTCTGTTGGATTAAAGACGCTTTTTTTGACACGTGTTGTGGATTGAGTTGAAAACCGAACGCTAGTCAATGGATACGGTTTTGTTTCCGCGTGTCTGACGATACCAGCGACGCGTCCGGGTATGACGGATGAAGGGGTTGGAGGGTGGGACGAGACACATGTTTGGAGCAAGCAAAACTCCCCAACCTCCTTCTCTTCCTCCCCATTCGATATCTCTCTCCTTATCTCCCCCATAATCTCCCCCCCTTATCTCCCCCCATTATCTCCCCCCTTATCTCCCTCTCCTTATCTCCCTCTCCTTATCTCCCTCCCCTTATCTCCCCCCCCCCCCTATCTCCCTCCCCCACCCCACCCACCGTATGCACTCCCGTTAGCGGCCCGCGTATGTCACCGGCCGTCATCCACTCGCTCTTCTTCCCACCCTCCATCTGCCAGCTCCTCCTCCACTCCTCATCCGTACCCAGTGCCTCAGTTGGCACACCGCTCGGATGACCGCTCGGTCGACTCCTGGCCGGCCGACGTCGCCATTGACATTGGCGCGGTCGCATCCGGCGCGGATTCTCCCTGCCGAACAGGGTCACTGCCAGTCTTCTGTCATAATGGCCGTCGTCCAGAAGGGGGCGATTTTGCGGCGGGGCTCGCGTGCGTGGGCTCGCGAGAACCTCCTTATGAGGATGCGGAAGGGAGCGGGGAATGGGAACCGCCCTTCCGCACTCGTGCCATCGCTCGCGAGAAGCCGGATATCGGATGTTTATCGCATTAAAAACAAGGGCGCGCCTTCCCCTTATCCGAAAAGCTCTTCGAAATATAGCGGAGAGATAAAAAATGTAAACTCGGCACCAACGAAGCGGAAAACGAGCCGTTAGAACCCATTGTATTCGGATGTTTTCCGTTTTTGGAAAGACTATTTGGCCGCCCGCCTCCGAGCGTTATGTCATTCAATTGCCAAATTCTGAACAACAGAATGAGAAGGTTATAATGTGTGGAGGCGTAAGTGGCTGATATTGAGAAGAAAGAACGGTCATTCAGGAGCTGAGAAATCGAAGTGTAATAGAGTTGGTTTATCGGCACGAGCTGAGTATCAGGCGGAATAAAAATCAGATTGTGGCAGTTGGCTGTTAATTATCTCCACAACTGGTCCTTCCCTATTTTTATTCCAAGAATATTTACCAAACTGGAAAATCAGCAATGCGTATTCAGCTATAACTTACCTCGGCAGCAGCTTCATTTGTTTTTGCCTATTGCCTTTCTCCTAGTAACCTTTATCTTTTCTAATTTTTTGTGGATTCTTGGCTCACTTTCTCAAGTTACCTCGTTTAAAGCACTTCTCCTCATCTTCTCTTACTCAAATCCAATGTTCTTATTTCTATTTCCGTCTCTTTCCTTCGGTCTATGGCTTACTTCAACAACTCGCACCTTCCCCAATATCACCGGCCCTTTTCTTTCGTCTCTGTCATCTTACACAACATTAGTTTCTTTTTAACTTGACTAATTTGTTTTCTTCTAGTCCTACTAACCTTCTGTAGTCTACACATCTAATCTACACAAATATTTAATATTTTTTCTGAAGGATATATCCGTATCTCACATTCATATATTGCTATATTAAATGAATGTTAAGCATGTATTCGACCTTATCAAAATCTTATGCAATATTTAATATAAAAGATTTGAAAATGTATTATTATTGTACCGTTTTAAAAATTCGATGCCAAACGAGGCATTTTTTAATATGGCATAGATTCCTTTGGAATTACGACTCGTGGAACTAGAACCATCTTCAAGAGACATACCGTTGTCAGGTGGATTGGCCATCTGTTGCTTCTTCTCCTCCTCCCATAACCCCTTCCCTTCCTTTACTCCCCTCTCCCAGTTTTCCTCTCCCCTCGATCGCTGCGCGCCTCATCCTCCTTCCACTCAAATGGAAATGTGCGTTCGGTCGCGTTGATGCGCCTCTCGATACTCATTTGTGTATCCAAGGGGACCGAGATGGAATCGCTTTTGACTTTCTCGGAGAGAAAATGTTTTTGGATTCTCAGCGACGGAAGAAAACGCTGACCCGAATTTTATATTGACCGGAATTGACGTTCAAATGATTTAACGTTTTGCAGGGATGGATGGACTTGAGATGGCGAATACGAATTTTGTTGATCAATTTTTTCTATTTCTAATTTATGTCCTGTTTGGCATTAAATTTGAGCTATGTATACTGTGTTATTTCTAACAATGAAAGCTGAGAAAATTTTCCTTCCAGCGTCAACTATAAAATACCCTATCAGCGTATAAGTATTTACTATAGAAAAATTGATGCAAGGAATAACAGAAGAGTAGCGATAACGTTGTTAAAGGTAATAGGTATTCAGTGAAGATATCTATTTCGTTTATTTAAAATTATTTCAGCAATCCGAATATCTTCTTAAAAACCATTAATATTTTCTTTACTTTTTGAGCCCATCTCGTTTGAATTGTCAAGATATCATGTAGGAATATTAAGTATCTATTCTTCAAAATCGAAGTTCTAATGCCCGTTGTTTTATGCGCGCAAAATCCCTTCCAAGGGATTCCTTTCGCCTCTCATTCCGACTGTCGCGACGGCTTGTATTTTGCCATCGCAGAGATTTCAACGCGCGTGTGAGTGCGGAGTGCGCTTCTCGCGGGCGAAATTTCGCCGGAAGAAACTATAAGGGATTCCGCTACCGAAGACTACCGAGAGTGTAGGAAAAGCTTCGAGGAAACGAAATGTGTTTAGCCTTTCGAAAACGAATAGAGCAAAAGATGCCAACTATCTGAGGTGGTGTCGATGTATTAAATGCTTTCGAGTCGTTTACTGGAACGAGTCTCCGCCACCATGATGAAGCCTCGGTGAAAATGGGAAACGCGGCAAATAAGTCATCCGATCAACATTTAAGACTAAACCTGATGTACCGTTAACATCGCCGCAAAGAGCATCTTTCCAAGGACTCCAAAAGCTGTTTTCCACGACTCCTCCTTCCCTTCCCCTTTCCTCTCTCTTGTAACCCCCACTCCCTCCATCCTCCTCACCCCATCCATTTGGTATTCTCTCTCTCTCAATCTCGTCTTACTAGAAGTCCAGCAAGAGACCTTTTACCGCGTACCAAAGGCGACCCACGCGCCGACTTTCAACCTCACTCCATCCTTCCACTTCCCCTCTTTCTGCTGTCTCTCATCCCTATTCTCCCCTTCCCCCATCTCCCTCTGTCCACCCGAGCTCTAACCTAACCCTTCAATGTCTGCAGAAGGCCATTCGACTAAATAGGGGACGCAAAACATTCGCTGGCATTCGTGGGTTTTAAAAGGACGATCCTTTATTGCTTCTTCGGGTCGCCTCTTTAATTCAGTCGAGAGGGAATCTCAGACGAGGAAAGAAGACTCAAAGCGCGTCTCAGCACTTGAGGAATCGCACCGGAGAGATAAAATTGTGGTCCTTACAATATTAATGGAATTAAATTTTAAATTCCTTTCATTTCGACTGATGCTGTTGCACGCACGAAAATACCGAAAGCGTTTTACAAATCCGCCTAGTCGATTGATATGTTACTATCCAACGGAACAACGAAATAAACGGACTCATCCTCCAAAATTGAAAGATGAAGTTGTTTAGTCTCGAGTTAATTCATGACAGTCGATGAGCTATTATCTCCATTAATAGGTATCATGAAAAACTAGGGCTCGCCAATTTCTTCGCTGTTGAGCGTACAAAACAGCGGTCGAAAGAAAATAATCGCTCTCTGGTGATGGAAGAAAAAGACGAGAAAATATCTTCCATGGCAAAAAATTGCAGATGAGGGAAATGGAATCACGTCGAATACCGCTTTTCCAACGTAATTGCGGTGATCAACATCCCACCGGGCAATAAATATCGTCTTGTTCGCATGAGATTATTTTTTCGAAGAGAAAATTGCAAGCTGCACTGAGAGGTAAAGCGAAACTTAAGGAAAAAAGAGGAGCCTCGTTCTTCATTTTTTACTGCTGTCATTTCTCCCGCACACACCAGAAAATCAATGGACCAATACCTTTCCGTAACACATACTTCCCAAAAACTTTCAATTACCGTCGCGTTCCTTGGCAATTTAATGCGTTTTGCCCCTTTCTGTGAACCGAAACGATTTTTTGCAACATTCTTCACAGAACCACCAATTTCTCACGTTCAATTTTCTTCATTTTCTGTGTAGTTTTCGTAGAACATTTTCGCCGAATATATTTAATCTTTCAGGTATCTTTTGTTCTTAAATAAGGCTCAGCTTTCAATGAAAGCTGTATTACTGCAACAATATTCCTATTGTGAAGGATATTTATAAATATATGTGCGAATTTTTGTTAATAGTCCAAAAAATATCTGAATATTTTTTCCCTATCTTTTCCGGTGATTTCAGCTAGTTTTTTTACTCATTTATAGAATTTTATTTCCCTATATACCTAATAGTATTTTTAAAAGTTTACCATTTTAGTACTGGCCTTGTTTAAATGTGGAGAAATTTATTACAAGAGCTAGTTGGATTACAGTGATATAAAATTCCAAACATGTTTTGCCATCTTATAGAAAGAAAATAGGCACATCTATCTTAATGTTAAATCGAATGGCTTTATGCATTGCGCGTGAAAGAGGGGAATAATTAGTAATCAACCATAAAGATATTTGTCTCTTTTTTATTACTGAGTAGGCACATATGGTGATCAACCGCAAACAATTAATTCAACAGTTTTGGCTTTCGGCGCTTCTGCTTGAATCGTCGATATTTACGAATTGTCGTTCATAGACAAATGTAGAGTGAGAGAATCGTGAGTTTATTCCTAAAATATCACTCTCTAAATATATGCTGCTTTTAGCCAACGTTAGCCATGCATCTCCAAATTACGGCAGCAATATTCAATTGTGAACCTTCCTTAAGGTTTGGAGTGAAAGAAATACGACAATCTTCTTCCTCTCGCCAGAGCCGATATAGCAGGCATGTCAAACCAGCGGCCCTTTCTCTGCCATACTGCGGCCCGAATGCTACGTTTTGTCTTAATTAAATCGTTCGTTATTTTACATATGTTACGGTAAAGGTACGTAATAGGGAAATGTGTGCATTTACTGGTAAATGTGTACATTTACCACCAAGCTCGGTAAATGTAAGTTTAAGTGTCCAGAAATACGTATTATCCGTACATTTCCCGGTAAATGTGCACTTTTACCGATGTGCCTTAGTTAACGTGGAAATAAGTAAGAATGAGAAATGCTAAACTTTAATAATTACGTTAATTTATAATAAAAATCATCGAGGGTTATGCTCCACTGGTATATATTAAGATGCACGCTTACCAACCCGAGGGGGGTACACAGTGAACGTGAGAAGGAACCAAAAACATTTCGACTAACTTACCCAACCCGGTGAGGCCGAGTAAAATTTTCCCTCATGTTCAAATTTAGTTTAGTTAGTTGTTCACATTTACCAGGAAATTTACACATTTACCGGACAGTGAACATTTACCGTACTTCTAAACTGCTGTTCGCGATACCGCCATGTTGTGGCCTGTGTTGCGATTGTTATCCACATTTACCAGTGTCTCTAGGTAAATGTGTACATTTCCCAATCCAATCGGTTAAAGTATGCTATACTTACATTTACCGAAATTGTTGGTAAATGTGCACATTAACCGGGAAATGTACACATTACAGGACTACGCACATTTACCGTGACATATATATACTCTATTGTTTTAAAAGGAGACGAGATTTTTTTCATAGTTATTGAGGTATAATAAAACGCATTTTGTAAATTATTGTTCTTAATGGCAAATCTTAAATCTGTTTTGCTAATTGTGGCCCTCATTAAATAATTGTAATTCCAATATGGCCCTTTTATAATATCGATCGCTTCAATGCGGCCCTTATACCTCTTCGAGTTTGATATGCCTGCAATATTGCATCGTCACATTCCAGATCTGCCGATTGGAGTGAACTCGCTCGTTTATAGTAAAGGTTAACTTATGACTCAATTTTAATCAGTGACAACTCCAGCCATAAAAATTTACTAAAATCCCGATGCATTTCACCCACTAAGTGGACATCTTCAGGGATGAACTTGTAACGATAATGACTGAAAGTCAACTATGAGGACAATAAGGATTCGGGTGTTGAGGGGAACGAAAAACAAATGAATTACGAAAACTTTTTTAAGCGTCGATTGACGCATCGGGATTTTAGTAAATTTTTATGGCCGAAGGAGTTGTTACACTGATTCTCTCGTTTATGATTGCGGAGGACGAGTGAGGTGAGGGAGGCGAGAGGAGAGTTAGGAGTTGGGTCTGGAATTGGAGAATGAGAGAGTATTGCGATCGCCCCTTCTCTTTCTCGCCGATGAAATGCACCACCAGATGGAATGCCTCACGAGAGACGAATGACGCTGTCCTCTGACGTCACACGGTCGAGACCCGTTGCGGGATCCTTTCGAAAGTAACGGAGGGTGGACTTGGCCCTCCGCGTTTACCCGAAAACTACATTATCGACTTCATTACTATTGTTCAACATCGTTTTACAGCATATATCCAATGAGAAAACGTCTCACTTAAGCTGGATTTGCAAGAACTAGGGAAACGGTAGATAGAACGGCGTTGTTAACTAAAAACCGGAAATGATGGTTTCCGACGAAGGAAATATTTTCGATTCCATTCTAGAGAGGAACGAGAAAAATAGTCTATGGTATCTTTGCTAGCTGACCGATGGAACTGTTGTTAGGGTGAATTTCAGCAAACTGTGACGGAATGTATCGCATCGGATGATCAAAACGATTTCAGTGCGGTCTGCAAAAGGCGAGCACGTGATGCCGTAATGGCGTCGATCGCTCGTGACAGAGCTGGAGTCGGAAGAGGCCAAGTACCGTCATATGGACTATCCGCGGAGACTGTTACCAAACACTGTGCAGCGCCCGTTTTAGCAGCCTCCCGGAAGGCCACGGATTGTCTCTCTCCACCGACTAAGCCTCCCCTCCGCACCCTCCCCCTCTACCACTTCTCATCCGTCTCCGCTCCTCTCCTTCTTTGCCGGGGGCGACGGCACCCTTCCTCACACCAAGGGCCTCCCGGACCCTCCTGCCCCACTCCGCCCCGTGCCTCCGCAACCCGCCCACCACCTATTACACGATAAACTCCGCTGCGGCATTCCTTCCGCGTCTGTTTACTAACGTCCCCGGCGCTGCTTTCCCTCTGCTCCGAGAGGGATCGCCTTTCGCCCGAGGAACTCCTCTTTCGACTCGGCTCCGCTCCCGAGCCGCAAGCATCACACCAACTTTCCAATCTTCGCAGCAACGTTGGCTGTCTCTTTCTCGAAGCCAATTATGGACCTTTAAAGAGTGGATACACGCTTCCCCTCCTCCCTAGCCCTCGTCCCTTCCTATCCCCACACTTCTTTGCGTATTCCTGTCTCCTGCATGAGTATCCGTTTGCCTACGAGGGCTAGCGCTGCCAGAAGATTTGCGTACGCATCGTCATATGCTAGAGCCTTAGTGGTCGTGGCATGCGCGCGACGCAAGGCATTCGTATAGAAACTAGTAACGAGGCCATCCATGCACCTCCCCTCCGAGGTTATGTGAGCGAATGCTCCACATATCGGAATTGAAAACTTACATTCCATCAGTTATTACGTTATGCGCAATTTAGTGTTCGATGCTGCTTGCTTTGGGCTGGTAAAAGATCTAGTTCTTGATTATTATATCAATCATACATTAGACATGAGATGCGACTTTCCACTGGAGCCTCTCCTTCCGCTGATATTAAGAATGGAAGAACATGCAAACCATAATCAGATGACGGATATTGAAGAAACCTTCGAAGAGGTCTCCAAGGCGGCTCGTGCCTTATGAGAGACACGATTGCGATCGAGTTTTCATCTTTCAAACGCGTCTTCTTAAAATTTTGAATTAAAGGAACGTTTTAAACTGAAATGTGGTATGAGCGTCGTTGGACGCTTCCACCTTGTTTATGAAGGAGGAAAGATCGGCTCAAATTCCCTTGGTAACGGAAAGAGGTTGCAAGATGTGTACCACTCTCTCTCTCTCTATGCGCAGCTCTCTCCATCTCCTTGACTCATGGGTTTCTTTCTTCCCACACACCTTCCTCTCCTTTTCCCCGTCTACTCCTTCTGTTCCCCTTTCCTCACCATATTGCCTTATAACCTTTTGCCCTATTCTAACTTGTGTCTCGGGACCGCTTTCACCCCATTTGCACAAGCAGCACTCCCCATTTTTTCCTAATTATGCCGCGGCTTTCTATTTTGGAATGGCGAATGGATGGATTAAAGTATTTTTCTGGTAAATTTTGATAAATTTTAAAATATTTTCTCCATCTTGCTAGAACGATTTCCTCGCAAATCAATAAAACATTTTTATTTTTATCCTCACTCTTGTCCTCTTCCGAATCAATTGCTTATTTTTGCTGCAAAACCGAATACTCGGATCGCGTTTCGTGATTACATTCTCTTTCAGAGTTGCAAACGAATGCCTGAGAGGTTGGTCAGATTTATTTTTATGATTTTTCGATAAATACCAAATAGCAAAAATTTTAGAAACCTAGAGATACCAGTACTAGTAAAAGCACTATCCGTGAATTCTGAGGACGATGAAAACGTATTAATGAAGAAATCGTATTAAAAAGAGAGCTATCAAGGTTGCCTTATTCCTGAAATCTGAATGATAAACTACACAGCTCCAATAGTTAAAAAAGTTGGAAAAATATTGGCAACAAATCAGCCGTCATCAATGGCGATTCACCTAAAATAAATTCTGAAAAAAGTAATTTCTTACAATAAAATATCGCCGAATCATCATCATGCGTTACAAGTTTCTCAACAAGTGAATTTCTCGTCCACACCCGCGATCCCCATACCTATTAAAACAACAATCCTTCGGTGATTCATTGACGACGGCGGAATGCCATAGAGATCATCAATAGTTCACTCGACGGGAGGCGAGGAGGTGGTTCTTAGCATGGAATGCTAGTGAGGGAGGAAGAAGAGGGGCATGGAGGGAGCTACGCCTTGCTCCACTTGATGTCCGCGTATTCCAGTCTATAGCACGTGTGAAATGGGTGAAGGAGGATATGGCGGCGGCGTAGGAGGGAATGAGAGAAAGGGAGGGGATGGGGGTGTGGTCGGTTGCGGAGGAAAGTATTTCGGGAAGGGAGACGGGAATGTATGCAGAGGAGGGAGAAGCAGGATCAGCAATGCTCTAGGACAATGGTGTCCAACCTTCACTGCATGGCGGGCCGCATAGGTGGTCGAGAATTCTTCGGCGGGCCGCGTTGGAAGTTGCCAACTCTTCGGCGGGCCGGATTAGAGTTTAAGTCGAAAATTACCTATATACTCCGCGATTATATATATATATATATATATATATATATATATATAGATGTCAACAAGGTGTTGGGATGAGGAAACTCAGTAAACACTCACCAATCAGACGACTTCAGGTTGGCGAGGCCCCGGGGATGTCGAAGCGACGCACGTAAAAGAACACTAAAACACAGGAACATCACAAACGTAGAAGCTTTCGGAATTGTTCCTTTATCAGCTACAGAGAGAGAACTATATATATATATATATATATATAGATGTGTGTGTGTGATTATATGTGTATATGTATATATGTGTGTGTGTATGTATGTATGTAATATATATATATATATATATATATATATATATATATATATATATATATAATATAAGTAAAAATCAAGTTAAAATAAGGTTTATGTGATTAACATTTAATATTAAAAGTTTTTTATGCAAAGCTTTCATAAAGATGTATAAATTTGTGTTAATTTTTCGGATTACTTCTTCATCATATCTTCGCGGGCCGCACAAAAGCCTTTCGCGAAACGCATCCTGTCCGCGGGCCATAGGTTGGGCACCACAGCTCTAGGAGATGAAAGCTGGGAAAGGGGCAAGGAATGTGAAAATGAATCAAGGAATCGTTGGGAAACCTTCGGGAAACCGGTACTTCCAAATTTCGCAATGGCGTACGCACGAGCTGCGAAATAAATGAAATGGGAAGGAAATAAAAGCGAGAGATTTTTTTGGGAGGAGTCCTTGAAGATGCACGGCGAGTGGGCGCGGCGTATAGCATTCCGAATACGTTTTAATGATCGCTGATCCCGCGACTTGCTTCCATCTCCGGCATGAACTGAGTCACTCGCGAAATGGCCAACGGCGCCCCCCCCCTTCCCTCCCCCTTCCTCCCCCCGCCTCAAGGACACCCCGCCCGAACGGTGACCGCTCCAGATCCGGCCAAGGACGTTTGTACCGCTGCGACGCCCACAATTTATCTCGATCCCGCTCCCTAAATCGATACTCCACTTATCGAACGCTCGAAATCGAGTCTTTTTTCCTCAAACCTTCGTTCACGCTCCGCGCGAGATTTCGGCGGACGGCGAGCAAAGATCACGACATAGAAACAAATACGTCCCGAGAGAGAAAGCAAACAAACATTTCTCCTTTTCAGTTGCAAGACGCGCGGGGCCTTATGGAATCCCTCTCTCTGTTTGAGACATAAGCGAAATTCCGCTTTACCAGCGACAGCCCTTCGAAGGTCGTTCCGTTCATTTGCCGAGCGTTCCGTGGAAATCTCTGGATTCGGTGACGCAACTCTTCTCTCCAGCCGCCGAGATTTTCTGGAGGCGGTGATCCGCACTCGTGACGAATGCCTCGAGATGCGCATCCAAACGTGACTACGGGTTTCCACGAACGGTCTCCAAGACGGAGAAATTATGTGGATCTCTTTCTCGGCGCTCCGTAACAAACAACGTTTCGCAAATTTTTACCGAAAATGTCAAAAAACCACCTGCCCGTGTCTGCACGTCGCCACCTTCTATCTGTATGTTTTTTCCTTTATATTAATTTAAGATATAAGTTTACAATATCCGTGATATATATCATTTCTACTTGCGGGGATATTTGACACTTTAGTTTGATTGAAATAATATGCACAGTATACGGTGTTTTCCTCCCTAAGGTTCCAAGTTTCCGGATGCCTACAGGGTTTTAAGAAAGACGACTTGATTCAATATTTATCAAGTTAAAGAAGAATTCTTGTCACCGTCTCTAACCCAAATCATTATAAGTGCTGAGAAATAGTGCTGCGACTTATATTGTTATATTATTACCACCCAAATATTTATATGACAGAAAGATATCGCCCGTTGATATCTCCATCTCCTCGGCAGGGTTCGAACTTGCGATACGGGAGCTAGACATGCTACACATTCCCGGTCGGATGTCATCTTCACATTATTGACTCAAACTCAGAATTTCAAAGTTTCTGCAACAAGACGTTATCAAGATATAACTCGGGAGAAATATTCGCTCTACAGTCAACATTTTTTCGAAGGGCTTTAGCAATGAAGAATTCTTTTAAACATGCCTTTACTTGGTGCAATCGATTCGTGTATATTTCTTAGTTGATGAACTGTTCTCGGAAATGAGAAAAAATTCTACATTTTTCCACACATATTTACCATTCGAAAATAAAACAATTCTCGCACAATTCCGTATAAAGAATCACAAAAGCTGATCGCGATAATCAATTTATTTTAACGCTAGCCGTAGGTTCAGTATTTTCGACTTGCCTCAAGGACCAAGCAAAAGATCGTTTTTAAGACTAAACAATGGCGATACGCTCAGTGGCGCCGAAAACGGTGCGAAGAAGTTTCTCGGAGAGCCGCAGTTTCTTTGAGCAGTACCGTCGCTCGCGTGACCAAGCAGTCGTGGGAGAGAGCAGGGAATTGAAAAACAACCCCGTCCTTCCTTCCTTCTCTCTCCCCCCTCTCTCCATCTCCCTTTACTCCTCCCCACCCCCTCGCCAACCCTTTTCTTCCTCCTGCCCTCCCTCTCACTCGCCCAACCAACGCACGCGGCACTGGAGCTCGACACAAAAGCCGTACACACGCCAAAGTATTTCCAAGATGTGAATCGCCTTTCAGACGCCAACTGGTTGCAGTGCACTTCTCTCGGTGTGTCTTTAGGTCTGTAGGATATACGAAGAAGGACAAATCAATGGAACGAAGGGGTTATTATGTCGTATGAGTTCTTTCCAATCTGAGCTGATGAATTTAGAGCAGTGCTTCATTTTATTAAGTCAAAAATAACCTGCATCTTAAACAAATGATCAGCACACTTGGGACGACAGCTTATTGCCATCTGTTGAACTAAGTGATTTGAAATGCAGTGTTCTGTCGAAGATCCAATGTGTGCGTCTGAAGGAGAATCTTAATCTTAGCCAAAAATTCCTTTTGACGTACGAAATATTTTTTAATCGCTGGGAAAAACACAGAAGAAATAAACTTTGCTTAATTCCACTGTTTAAAACGGCATCGTTAGGTAAGGTAAGGCGAAAACGAAAATGAAATAGTTTCATTTAAATACAATTTTATTTAAAGTTTTATTTTTTCAGTATTTTTATCGTGGATTAAATCCACCGAGTTAAGCATTCCACAGTAAATTTATTATTTTGAATCACTATTATTCATTGACTATTTATCCCAAATTAATTTATGCTATGATGTTGCAAAGTCAACCGCGTTAAAGTCAATTTCTTCCACGTCTTTCTTGCCATCATAAAGACTAATAAGCTGAAAACCTATGTTAAAAAATAGACGTCTAATGAAAATATTATGGCAAAGAAGGAAAATTTTTTAATATTAAAAGTACGGGTCAATAATCTGTAAAAAAAATTACTTCCTTAAATGTACCAAAGGAGGTGTGTTGTAAGAGATCGATTTCAACGCAACCCAAAAGTTCATGAGATAAAACTGAATTTCATTGGCCCGTCTCTCTCAGTGAAACTCTTAAATGTGCATGTGCGAATAAGTATAATCGGAAAATGTATTGAATTGCGTGTGAATGAACTGCGACCGGATCCTGAGATGATTGGCCAGTCGTTTTTCCGGCCTTCTATCTCTTTAGGACTCATCAGGAGACCAATTGACTCACTTTTCCGCCCATAAACCTCTCTTTTCCGGTTCCTTCAATTCAGAGATCGTAAGCTAGGATATGGCGCCAAGGGACGCTTTCTGCGAGATAGATTGTGAGGTGTGGGAGCTTTGAGGTTTGTGAAGTGGGGAGAGAGAGAAAGAGAGGGAGAGGCGATGGGATTGAGATTAGCTCTCTTTGATCGAGCAGCGCCAGCAACAACCGGACGAGTTTAGAGCGAACCCGTTGCGGGTGAGTGATTGCCGTGGAGAAGAGAGGCGGTCAACGTCCGAAAATAGAGCGGCCGTTTGGGCGCCGGGCAAAGAGGGCCGCGTGACCGGGAATGGAGAGATGATTGATTTGATATTTCAGCTCGGGACGATTTCATATATTATATTAAGTTACAATGTGCGCCGAAGGGTTCGATTCAACCGTCAGTCTCGGATAGGAAAAGTTTTCTCCATCGATTGGAATTTTTCTTTTCAATGCTGCTGCTATATTCACTTTGCAAAAATTTGGTATATTTTCAATTTGCCAAAACGGTCACCCAATGCCTTGGTGGTTTCGAGGTCATCAGTGTCAAATTCGTTAATCTAAGAAAAGTGAAAATCTTGTGTTATGTGAATCAATTGCTGTTATATTTGTCATCGAGTTGCATTAATCGACAAAACAAAAGAATCGCGAAATCTTCCCATCTTCTTGTTTTTAATGTGATTCCCCTTGGCTAAACTTGACTTCGCCACATGCCTCCCAAATACGCGTCTGGAGCCGGACCTGCTCGTCGGATCGCCTTCACATCGCGACGGATACACGGGAGCGCCCTTCAAATTTCTCCCCTCCTGTTCGCTCCTCCCCTTTTAATCACCCTCTCCGTCGAATACCATTACCACCCCACTCCATCTCTTCTTAACGTCCTCAAAAACACAGCTGCGAAATACACTGACCACCAAGCTCTATCTCAGTCTCTGGATTGTTAAGGCAAATAACAACTATCTCTTTTAAATGGATTTCATCTTTAGAGATGAAAACTAAGGCATCATAAAATTTTGAAATTGATACATTTTTTAAGGTACACTTCTTCAGTTTTGAGTCATGTTTTCTGCCGATAGATTAAATTTTAACTTTATACAGTTGGATTCGTATGCGCATCAATTTATAAATTCCGCACTCAGGGCATAACCTTTTGTCGTCTTCTCGATGATTTGTGAATTTCATTCCTCTATCCTATACGCACGCTTTCTACACTCGACCTTTAGCCCTTTCTCTCTGCGAGGACGCAGTTTTCCGAGTATCGCTTGCGACCGCCAGGGTGAATTTATATCCTCTGATATCATTTTCTTTCTTTCGCTTGTGTTTTTTCCATTTAGAAGATTCCCGGATAAGACTTTCGGCCCTTCGGAAGACGCCCGCCGAGGCTAACGCGATGGCTTTGCCCGCAGCCGATACATGAATCGACCGGTCGCTGAAATATCTGGATTTATGCGCGAGGGCGCTTCTTCTCCCTCGTCTATGAACTGGACTATTTTCGGGAGCTCAACTCGTCGACGTAAATCGGGAGAACGACAGCAACGCTGGTTCAAATAGTCTCCGCCCTAACGCGGCTTGCGTCCTTCATTAGCAGCGAGCGATCCCCTCGCCGCGTGTCTCCGGCAGCACACGCCGATTTGCTTCAGACATTCGCGGAAAAGTGTGCTTGAGCACGTGACCCACCCCCATCCGCCTGCCTTCATCCCTTTCGTCGTCCTCCCCTTGCCGCCACCCCACGTCGCTCTGTTGACCTCGCCCTCCTCTCCCGCCACGCCCTGAGACTGCTACCCCTTCTGCCACTCCTCGGCGCTGCCTCCGCCCTTCGAGCCGGTCCCCTGCAATCGCGAGTCCCTGAGCCGCACAGCCCAGCCTTCTCTCGGAGGGTGACACTCCGCTGCCCTCTCGCGTCTTTATGGACGACTCCGAGACGCGCTGACAGCCGGAGAAGACAAACGACGCCGCCGTGAGCTTCATTGCGGACCAATCATCTTAGAGGAAAATTTCGCCGTACGAGTCTTTTGGTGTCGGAGATAATTTTAGAATGGAAATTTAAGTGGAATTTCCGTTCTCCAGTGGACTTTCCGAAAGAGGTCGAGGAGGAAAGCGATTAAAAGGAAGGAATATAAATTCCGTTGAAAACATCTTTCAAGCTAACCTTTAAAATGTGGCTGACGCAGCATATATGTCAGAGGGAATATCACTTAGGTTATAGGTGAATTCAATGGCTGCGCTGCAAATGCCAAATATCCGATAAGGCTTACGGAGAGAAGGGACTATAACTTCGGTAGCTTAAGGGGCAATAAAGAATTTCTGTAGTATCTGATTGCCTTTGCGTTGAACAGTTTAACAGAATTCATTACCTTTCGTAAAGTAATCATCGGATAAGAAATATTTTCCTAAAATTGAAGGAAATTCTCGAGACACACCACTTACGTGGGCAGCGTTTGTAGAACTACTCGCCCAACAGAGAAGCGAACAATCGTTCGAGTGGCGGTTAAATACGCGAACGTGATATTTTTCCGCGTCCTTCTCCCTCGAGATTCGAATCCGGTCCTGCGAGAGGGAGACCGATCAGAGAAGGAGAGGGGGAGGAGGAGGTGTGTTGGGGGCCGTGTTAGGCAAGTGGCTTCAAGCCCCGGCGGCGGGGAAGTCGAGCAGACTTTCACCGGGAGGGATAAAGGAGGGTGGAGCAGGCAAAATGGGAGTGGTGGGGAGGCGGAGGGTCTCTTTAGTCACTCGGAAGGTCCTTTCTCCTCCACCCTCGACTCCGCGGCCAGCCTTCTTCCCCTCCAATCCCCCTCTCTCTTTAATTCTCTCTCTCCTGCCACCTCCTTTCTTTGTCTGCCAAGATTGCAGCCGCTTCGCCATTTCTTACGGCCGACGCTTGCTGTAATTCGCAGTTACGCATCTCACTCAAGAACAGCTGCAGTGTGTCTTGAGTTTGTGTCACGCCGCGGTTATAAGTGGTTCGACGAACCATTGGCGGAACGGAAAAGTTCGGTTCCACTGAAGAAACGTTTTGGCCCTCTTTACTTCTCCCGCAAATGTTGAGCGAGGTTTGATTTACGAAGGTTTCTTTGTCACGAGGCGTTTTATCAGCACTCCTTATTAAGCTCATGTCAATGAGCTGAAGAATTCGAGTGCAAAGCGTCATTCCGAATATTCATTTTTTCGAATATAATTTTTAAATATTTTTTTTCGTTTAAAAAACGCAGACCTCTCTTTTCTTTTAATATCTTCTGGTCCTTGCGCAACTTCGCACTCTGCGGCATAATGGCTACTTTAATTTGGACGTGCAAGAGAGATGCACGCACACCTTCAGAGGAAATTTGGCTTTTGACGGACTCTTTGTTACAACTGGCACGAATATGTCTGTGCCTCGAGTTTTAAATTTGTACGAGCAAAACTTTCCTTTCACTTTCTCTGTTTTTGACTGCTCTCAAAATGGATGAGATCAGTTTCTGGTTTCGTGATGGCATACTATTTCTATGCCGCTGGAATGTTGAATATAATAAAGAAAATGCTTGAAAATTGTAAAGTACTATCTGAAATTAAAATATTATATGTATACCTTATGCCCAAAGCTTTGTGTAACATCAGTAACTGCCGACACCATAAACTTCAGCGAAATGAGGAAATATTCCCGTCCCTGAACCTCAGCAGGTATATTTACTTAGAGCAGTTGAACCTCACGCGAGAAGTTTTTAATTTTTTATCGAAGAGCTATTACAATTTCGTTAAAATAATATTTCGAGTTAGTGCGTGTATTACCTACAATATACTAGTCGTAATTATGAAAGTGACAATATTTATGTAACGTATTTAACGAATAATATTTTGCAAACGGCACTAAATTTCCGAGGAAGATAATCGTTCGACGAATATTTTTGTACATAATTCCTTCTAAGATGTAAATCCCTCAAAATTCAATGAGAAAGGAGTGTGATCATAATACTCTCAAGTCGAGTAACATCCAGCACAACGACGCGCATGTCTGTCTAATAGGCACCCGTGCATACAATTCCTCTCTCTTTCTCACCCGTCTTGCCACCGTCTCTCTCACCTTCTCAACCCTTCTGCGCTGAATCAAGTGTAGGAATAGACTCGCCCCTATGCCTCCGGCGTCTCCTCACTTTCACCGAACGCACCTGCCCTCCCTCACCCCCTTCCCCCGTCCACTCTCTAGCCTCTCCTTTCTTCCCGTCTCTTTCACCCCCGTCTTCCCTCACCCTCGATCACTCCCATTCGTAGCCCACCTGCGCTGACATAAGAACAGGCGCTGCTCACTTTTATTAGATGCGCGATTCCGCAGCTACGGCGAAAGTATTCCACTTGGGTGACTTTATGTTCATTTTATTTCATCGAAGGAAACATTATCCTTACGATTTCGATGTATTTAATTTTAAATTATTGCAATTAATTTTAATGAACATAGATTGATTTGTGGCTCATTAACCCGACTTTGCTTGTGCCGTTGATGAAAACCAAATGTTAAATTTTCATGATTTAATGGAAATAATCGTAATCCACTCATTAAAAAATAAAAGTATCATATTTAAAAATAAATATTTGTGTGGATTTAAGGTACCAGAGGCTCATTAGAATGTGATATTTAATAAATTATAATGAATTTTACATAAAAAGCGAAGCACTTGGGCAGAAATCCATCTGAGGATATTAGAAAACGATTCACTGCGAACGCCAAACTTACTATTCGCTAATCAACTCAGATTTTTTTCGCCGGAGTTTTACACAATCTTTGGCAAGGAAGGTGTTGCAGACGCGACCATTAAACGTGCTTTGCGCGGCATCGAATCATTTCGACAAGAGACACGAACACGGACGGACGCTCACGCTTTGAATCATTTTAATTCCTTTCGTCTTCTTTATTCTTACGTTACGCGCTGTCGAACGCTGACCTTTCTGCATCGGATCTCGGTACTACGCCGCTTGAATTCATTTACAGCGATGGTTACGCAAGCGATGAGAGATGTTGGCTGCTGTGTCGTCTCTGAAAGAGAGCTAGTGCATCGCAGGGTCGGCGGGGGAGGCGGTGGCGTAGCGATCCGCGGCCTTGCCCTTCTTCACCGACGCCCCTCTCCCTCTCTTCTTTCCCCTCTTCCCCCTTCCCCCTCCCAGTCCTCTCCTATCTCTTTCTCTTTCCCTCTAACACATAACATCCTCTCTTCCTCCTCCTTCCCCGTACTCACACCTCCCCCCGGGCGATGGAGAGACAAGTGAAGGGGGAGCGTAGTTTCGATGCTTTCTCTGCCGCGATGGAAAATGGGACGCCTGCTGCCTTCCGCATCCGGAAGGTGAGGCGGAAGAAACGCGACCCCCTTCCTCCTCTCCACCCAGCTCCAATCTCCGCCTCCTCCCTCTTTACCCTCCCCATTTATCCTTCCCCCTCCCCCTTTACCCTCCTCCCCCTATACACTTCCCCCTCCCCATCTGCCTCTCCCTACCCTCTGCCTTCCCCTACCTCTCTGTCTTCCCCCTCCCACTCTACCCTCCCCCTCTACCCTCCCCCTCTACCCTCCCCCTCTACCCTCCCCCCTCTACCCTCCCCCTATACCCTTCCCCCTACCCTTCCCCCTCCACCTCTACCCTCCCACCTCCACCCTTCCCCATCCCACTTTCTCATTCCCCATCCCACTTTTCCCATCCTCCTCCCACTTCCCCATCCCCCCTTCTCCATACTCCTTTCTCCATCCCCATTTCCTCCTCCTCCTCCTCCCCCTTCCTCCCTCCCCCTATCCCCTTCCCCCTTACCCCTTACCCCTTTTCCCTTTCCCCCTCCCTATTTCCACCTCTCCATTACCCCTCCCCCTTTCCCCCCTCACCTTCCTGGTCCTATCTCCGTTACCTCTGCAGCTTCCCTTCGCCCTTAACGCCCTCCGTTTCCCGCCAGGTGACGTGGAATCGCGTTTTCCAAACATTTTCACTCTTTATCGCGCTCGAGTTTCACGTATTAGCGACGGACGCGTGAAAGAGCGAGAGAAAAATATCTGATGAGGCGTAAGAAAATGGATTTTTCGTTTCCATTGAACTGTGAATGAGGCCTTTCCCAAGAAAATTGAAATTTCCGTGACCAACCGTGCCAGACTGCGTTCTAATCGGACAATACATCCGAAGGATAAACAAGGCATATTAGATAAACGGCGCAATATACATTGCACAAACTTTCTCATATACGTACATACGTTTCACCTCACTGCACTTTTTGCCCCAAATTAATTCTGAGTGCTTGGAAATTCACTGTCAATTATGTTAATAATGCGTAGCAACAGAACAAAAGTGACTGACACCATCTCTCTCACACCTCCTCTCACCCTTAATTTTTGCGCAATATCGTTCATCTCTTCAGAATATCTTTTATGAATGATATTATCCATAAACATGAGATATCATTCGATTTAGTTTAACCGTAAGGCTGCAGTAAGAGTTTGAATGAATCGCGGCGGAGGCATGACGTTATAATGCTTAGGTAAGGTAGCTTAGCGTACATTGTAATGTCACTGGACGGCATATAGAGAGATCAAGATACATATAGCTTACACAGTATTATTTGTGACATCAGGCTCTACAATTGGATTGATTTTAATTAAATTCGCTGAAGCCCTTTTTGAGGAAATCAAGGTTTTCTAAAAATCGTCAAGAATAAACTACCCTTAATTTTTGCGTAATATCATTTTTATGAAAAAGAGGTCTGCAAAAGATGATATATTGCACAAGCACGATATATCATTCGATTTCCTGTACGCGTTTGGGCCCTAGAACAGCGAACAAACGACAGACAGACGGCATGGCGAAAACTACTTTTATGGACTCGGGGACACCTAAAACGTGTATTTCCATCAAAATCTCGAAGTCGAATTTTTTTACGATAACAATACTTTCTCAATATACTACGTATATGAGAAAGTAAAACTGCGCCGTCATAGACAACGGATAGGAAACCGCCGTAGATGTTTGGACACAATCTTCTCACGAAAAATGACAATCTATTGAAAATATAATTCCCTAACTCTCGTAGTATGCTTAACTAATGCTATTAGTCATTTACTAGAAATGCCGTTTCTGCTTCACCAGTATGCTAAAATATAAACAACAGGAAAAATATAGAAATTCTGAAAGACGAAGAACTTGTGGATTTAGATGCATTGCAATTATCTTTGACATATTTGAATGTTATCGATATTCTATCCATTGCTGTTGTTGTCATCAGCAATGTAGCTCACAAAAACGTATGGATTGAAACCCATTCGCTGGTCTCGGATCGGTTAAATGATGAAAGAAATAAAATACCAACAAAGTAATTCAATAAACTTCTCTAAATAATCTGTTTAAAATTACACGCTCCGATTTTCATCTGTTAAATTTCGGCTTTTAAACCGATACACATGTTGCTATTGATTGAGCGAAGAATCCCACCTCGACGCCTAGTAAGATTTCGCCTCATTTCGCGTGCGGATTGGATCAAACACCGGTTTTATCAAACCATCCAGGTTCGTTTGTGCATGTGTGTGGTCATGAAAGGAGGACATTATTAGAAAATGCGAGAGAAAGTTTTTCGAGAAAGAAGGAAACGTAGGAGGGGAATGAAGGGGGTAAGGAGAACACGGGAGCGATATACGGGGGAAGAGGGAGGTGAGGGAAGCAAGAGAAGGTGGTTGGTGCGATCGTGCGCCCAATGGTGTCGAGACGTGTTTGTACGCGCGTTTTTGGGCGCGAGGGACCATCCCACGAAGTGGGGAAAACAGCGATTGACGGATTTAGCATTCCGGACGTGCCTTCGAGATGAGCGATGAAAAAATGAAAAGAGAATGAGAGAGAAAGTTATATGAATTAAAAATGGATAGCAGGAAGGAGAAAGAGAGATGGGACTCCGTCCAATCTGGTCATTTCCTTTGGTTTACGTGCGAGACATAGAAATTTTGAAATCGCAATGCAATTACAATCACATCAACAGTTGGCATGTTATACAGTTCAATTAATTTTTTAACGTAATCATAAAGTAGTGTGTGATATAGAGACCTTGTGTTTTTTACTTTCTGATATACGTAGTATATTGAGAAAGTATTGTTATCATGAAAAAATTCGACTTAGAGATTTTCATGGAAATACATGTTTTAGGTGTCCCCGAGTCCATAAAAATGGTTTTCGCCATGCCGTCTGACTGTATGTCGTCTGTTTATATGTCGTCTGTTTATATGTCGTCTGTTTTCTGTTCTAGGGCCCAAACGCGTACATGAAATCGAATGGTATTTCGTATTTGTGTAATATATCATCTTTTGCAAAACATTTTTTCATAAAAATGATATTGCTAAAAAATTAAGGGTTGTTTTTTCTTGGCGATTTTTAGAAAACTTTTATTTACTAAAAACTTTCTCCAGAGAATTTGATTAAAATCAATCTAATTGTAGATCCTGATGTCACAAATAATACTACGTAAGCTATATATCTCTTGAAATCACTATATGGCGTCCAGTGGCATTTCTATGTACGCTAAGCTACCTTACCCAAGCCCTATGACGTCACACCTCCGCCGCGATCCACTAAAAATCTTATTACAGCCTAAAAGGTTAAACTGAATCGAATGATACCTCATATTTGTGGATAATATCATTCATAATAGACACTGAAGAGATGAACGATATTGCGCAACAATTAAGGGTACCTACTTTATTCTTGGATATTTTGAAACAATTCGATTTACTCAAAAATGGCTTTAAGGATTTTGATTCAAATCCATTCAATCGCACAGCCTAATGTCACAAATAATACTTATAAAGCCATATGCCCCAAAAAATTACTAAATATTGACCAGTGACATAAAAATATACACTAAACTACGGTTAACTTTGATTTATAAGCGTTTTTCCCTTATAAACGTACAGACGACCAAACGTATATAAGAAAGTTTGTGCAATGTATATTGCGCCGTTTATTTGATATTGCCATAGTCTGCTATGAAAGAATTTTCTTGAGTTCGAGGTTTTGATATCCATTATTGGAAGCCTAACGTTAAAAATGAAACACTTTACGGTATTTGATCAAAATAAAACAAAACAAAAATATACATAAAACACTTGAATTTGGCGTTTTTTGATCGAACAATCGGGCAATGGAAGTTTTTTACTCTCTGGGATGCCTAATCATATGAATCAAACTAATGGACCTGTCTACGGAAATGGCATGTACTCCTGAAACGCAAGGAAATGAAGAAAAGTTTGCTATTTATATTTCTCAGTATGCCATCTTAACTCACTGAATTAATTAACGTATATAGATGATTTTTTGTTTAAACGATGAATTAGACCTTATAAATGCCAGTTTAATGAATTGCAGTAATTTTAAAGCAACTAATATTATGTGCTCCGTTTTGTAAAAGTTTTGAATAGTTAAATATCGAATAATTTTGGAAATAATATCTCGGAAATGCCCTTGCGATCAACATTTAACTTTTGTACTAATGTTAATTTTGTGACATTCTTCCCATTTAATTACCGTCATGCCAGTGTTGCACAAGTGTGGGTTGGAAATGCTTAGTTCAAACAGGCAGTTTCAATCTACTGCAAACCCCGGACATCAGTTCCCTTTTTCTTCAGCCATGCCGCAATAGCATATTCTGGCGTTGAAATCTCCGAAAGAGTTTGAAGCGACGTTGCTGCTTCCCCTCGCATATCGATTGTTTCGGAGGTACAGTTGCGGATTCTCTCACGAGTGCCGGCGTACGGTATCGCAAGAGTATAAAACAGGCATAAAGGTCAGCAGACTTTAGTGATATCACTCTCCCCAGGCCGCAGTACTTCCGCCAACCAAAATCCTCCGGAAGAAGACTCCCAAATTGAGAAAGAAATACGTGGATGTCGCGTCAAAGCGTTTTTCTGACGAGTACGATCCGTTTAGGGAAGGGGAAGCAGAAGTACTATTCATTGCGTGGCGACGATTTAAAAAAACGGTTTATTTATTCCACAAACTATGCGTGTGAGGACCTGCCAGACTTGTTTGTCAATATGGAGCAGAGCATGCCTTATTATTTTTACGAAACAATTCCTTGAGAAATTCCTCCGAATAAGAACGTTGTTCAGTAATTTTGTAAGCGATGGACTAAGCAACTCCACAAAAATGCTTTCCTCCCATTGAAATCCTTAAATATGCCCTCAAAATGAGATGAAATGAACTAAACAATCTACTCTTAACATTTCCTTTACATCTAGTTGGACATTCCTCACCTGCTAATGTTTTTTTTAACGACCTGCTGATTCCGTCTTGCCTACGTGCATGAGGTAGAGCAATGAATAGCTGGTCAGTTTCAAAAGTTTAGGAAGAAAGGTGACTTCATATTTATATATGATTTATCATCTGCTAATGTTCTTTTCTGCAATACTCCTCCAATACAGGATGTCTATATAGTCTGTGTGCATTTTGAGAGTAAGATTAATTAATCTGTTGAAATGGAACGACCCTTTCATTCCAAAAAAACACAGATACGATAAACTGCTGAGCGTTTTATCTTGGAATTTTAACTTTGAGTATGGCACAAACTCAAACAATACCTACAAAAACAATAGCATAACATTTCCGGCGCAAGTATATAAAACGTGAATGCCACATAACGGTTGATATTCCCATCGAAAGAAAGGCATATCGGGCGAATTTGCGCAACCCTGAAATTCCCGCGCTAAAAATAAATAGCGCTGGTTTCGATCTACCCCTCTCCAGAATACCGCGGTGCGGATTATGCCATTCTCTTGCGTCACGGGATGAAAGAAACAAAAAAGCATTTGGGAGCACGCGCGCGCGGGCTGAAGAAGCTAATCGCAATTCGTCGCGCGGCAAATTCAATCGAACTGGGTCCCGTCCCCGGCGACGCCCCCACGCACGCAAGGGGCTTACAGTTAGCCGCCGGAGGGCGGCCGGCGTCCTCTCACTCGAACGTCGCTTCCCCGCCCCTAAAGACACGACCTCCCGCCTCGCCCTCTTCCCGTCGTCACGTCTCCGGCCACTCCTTGCGCTTGCTTCTTCCCCGAGGCGCGGCCTCGCTGACCCACAAAAGGTGAGGAGTCGAAGCTTTGACTTCTGAGCACGGAATTGGGATTGTCTTGAAAAGAATTGGCGGGGAGTTTTCGTCAATAAAAACTGAAGCCACTTGTTAGTTATACAGTACCAAACTAAAAACACAATTCGATTTATAATTTGCGTCAGAAGTAGTTCTATCAACAGAAGTTTTAAGCGGCTTTAAATGAATATTTTTAAACATTGAAGTAGAAAAAAAAGATTGTGAAGAGAAAATTGTAATATCATAATACGAAATTTTATCGTAGTCCTACGACCCTCGCTCTCGATTAACAGCAAAAATATTAATTTCATCCACCCATTTAAAAGAAGGCTTTAAATTTACATAAACTACGTAATCGTTAGACGTTTTAACCGCAAATGTAGACCTAAACAGACGAATGTTGGATGATTGGGGTGCAATAGGTCACTTTTTGTACAGTATGCCAACATATAGTGTATTAATTTACATCAGTTGTTATGCAAGTAATAGAGCAAAATGTTAAATTTACACTTAAACATAAAGCTTCCTAAAACATTGGTATACGCATGTGTCAGCGACTATTTTGAACACCAATGGTTCTGGTCATAATGAGAATTAATGTCGGAAAATTGACGGTAAATTTTATTCCATCATTCCTTAATGAAAAAAATTCCTTTTTCTTAAACACAAAACCTATAAATTATACGTGTGTGTGTTTATATGGGTGTTTATCGGAAGAGAATTTTTTATCAAAATGATCTTAAGGAAAATTAAGGGAATGTCGATAATAGCAATAGTTGTTGGATCGACGGAAATGCAATGCCATGTAAAAGTACAAGATCTTTGAATTTTTATACAATGCAGTGAAGAAATAGAGCGGGTATTGATATCTCCTCTCAAGAAGGATGTTTTGGAATATTTCTTTCTCATAGCTTGTCTGTCATCTATCATTCATAGACTATCCTTTAGATCCCTACACTCCTTTCGTCACCAAGTAAATTCATCTTGGCTGAAACCCCGTATAAACTCATCACGAAGAAACAGACAAATATGCACTTAATCGTGTCGGGAAGTTTATATTTTAAATGATATAAACGATGGAGGATCTTAGCCAACACCAAAGAGACATTATTGCAAGGATTTTCGGAGGGGTTTCAATTAAAATGCATAATAACAACAATAGGAAAGTGAGGGTTAAATATTAATTTGATGCCTGTGTTTCAGTCGTAGAAATTTTCCCCTTGATCTCTCGATCGTCTAACACAGGAACAGTTCCGATGGTATAGTTGTTTCACAACATTGCGAGAAATTAAATTAAAAATAACATTTGTTCAAATTTTTAAATCACTCATACATTAAAATATAAAGATTCTTGTGTGAAACATCGAATCCTGGAAATGGCCGAGATACATCCATAGTTACGACGATTTATTTCCAATCCTTAGCTTCAAAGGTCACCTTTGCGGTCGAAGATACAAGTTGGGAGGAAATCTCTCCCTTAAAAAGAATCTGTATCACTCAACTTATTGCTCTTAATTTGGTAGAAAAGTTCGAAACCAAGTTTTTGCAAATCGAGGGCTATATAGAGAGAATTAAACGAGCTCTTCGAACAAGTCACTCAACTCTGCCGCAGAGAAGAACTTTCATCGACAGCAAAAAGAAACTCTGGCGACTGGTTTGTGTCGCAGCTGCAGCATTTCACTAATGATCTGCGATAGTCCCGTAAGATTGCATTTCTCGTCGCAAAGTACTAAATCTACCGATGATTGATATGTATATATATTAAACCACTCTCAAAAAAGCAACTGTAGTTCATTTTAAGGATTTTTTTGACACTGCGCGAATATGAAATCTCTTCACGTTTGAATCCCTTTTAATCTCGCATTTAAGTTATGCAGTGTACACTTATTTTTGTACGATTTTTCTCGGTAAAAGAACGCTCTCTAAGATGGGTGGAATCTCCTCGAGGGTGAAGTGAAGGAGCCTCCCGCAATACAGGAGTCCCCGGATGATTGTTCGTCCCGACAACCCTCAAATTGTATTCACGGGAGAATGATAGTGCGGACTCGGTATTTTTTGGTTGGAGGGCGCCTATATATTCCTCTATGTCGCTGAATCTCTTATTAGGTTGTCCAAGTAACTGATAGATCGACGATCTGTAGTCGAACGCTTTCTGAGATCTCGGAGATTTGTTATAGTTATACTGTGAGACCTTCGAAGGAATAAATGATGCAAACACTCAGGGAAACATCGCGTGCACTCACCTTCGGCGAGCACCGCGCACCATGCCACCGCCACCAAAACGATCAGCGCCGTCCACCGCGGGGCGCAGTCCCTTACCCGCCGCATGTTCCTCGCGTGCACCACTACACTCGCGGGGGGCACATGGGAGTCCTTACTTCGATCGCCGCCTCCTCGGACGAGGAGAAGCCGCCGGGGACGCACCCGGGGCAACTTATAACACAAATCTCGGTGCCTATCGTACCGACGTCGATACTCTCACCCTTGGCGTAGATCGCGGTCGAAGACGACCGCCTCGAGTCGAACCGGAGCCCAAAAGTCGGATGGAGTTTGCACGTCCACCGGAGAGCGTTGCTAGTAGGTCATGACGGAGTTGCGACACAAGTGCCAACCGACCGGCCGGCTCACACTTAAATTAAAAATCCACAGGCGAGAAGGAAATATAGCGTCGTCCGTCCAAGGAGGAGATCGCGGGTCGGCCTCGCGGTGGCGGTTTTCCTCCGAATCCCAGTTATAACTTCTCACTATGCACAAAAAACGGTCACCTTATATGCCCAAGTGTGTGTGTTCGGTGAGCGTCTCCGAGAGTTCCTCGGCTCCTTTCTTCGCACCTGACTGCCCGCGACTGAGCGTCCAGAGCGAGGCGAAGAGGAGAGGAGGGGAACGGAGCAGGAGGGGAGAGAACGGTTTCCTCCGGTGCTGCTCCCCACCCATAACCTCCTTCTTGCTCCTTCCCCACCCCATCGGTATCCTACTTCGAGCTCTGGCGAGGCCAACCTCTCTCGCTTCCCCACACCACTGCCCGCTTCATTACGCCCTCGAATCCTTCCTTCCACTCCAGCCTCTTTCTCTCCCTCCGTGTGTCTCCCTCCCTATATTTTCCTCCCCACACCTCCCTCTCGATGCCTCCCTCCCCACCGCCTCTCATCCTCACGGATATCCGCGAGGTTCTCAAAGAGGCAGTCGCACCGAGAACCACTCAATACGCGCTGCTGACCCACTCTCCGTCGCTCGGTCTTCTTCCCTTGCCTCTCTTGGGGCCTCTCTCTCTCTATCGAGCTCCGCTCCGTCCACAGCCTCCCTTTCTTCAGTGTTACCACTAATTCATTTTCTAAGCTTTCTTCAGAATTCTCCCTTTATATTCGACTAGATTTGTGCATTTATAATCGCGTACTTTCGTTTAATTTGGCTCTTTTGGTCACTCCTGTAATTAAGTACATGCCTTATTACAAAAAAATCGTCTATGTGCTCGCGTTATGGCGAGAATAATACTTCTTTATCACAGTAAATAAAACTGGAAATTTCAACAGGTGTATGTTTTTCAAAAGAGTGGGTTATTTTGGCATTAGTGTAAATCTCTGGAGGTTTTTAGTACTCTGTCTCATCAGACAGGCATAGTTGCTGTTATATTTGGATACGTCCGCTAGACGTGCTTCTTATAAAATATCTCGCGCGAGAATAAATTGAGTCATTTGGCCGCCTCGGAGATTATGGAGTTCTATCGGTTCTTGTAGATGATGAGACTTGTACGTCATTCCTATGGAGAACGATCATCGCACCTCCGATTTCAAACTGTCAAACCAAATACACCTCAATCAGACTACAACGAACCCATTCGCACTATATCTCTCTCTCCTCTTTTGAGAATGTCTTCACTTTTTTCGCTCAAATCGTTTCCGCGCTACTTGCACCGACTAAATTTTTCGCTCTGGATTTTTCAGCGCTTTAAAGCCAATAATCATTTTCCTCCTTTCTCCATTTCGAAATCACGACATAAAGAGCAATATAGATCGGCTTTCACTCATTCTCTACCGCACTTTCCGACCTCTCGCATCCATTAGACGCTAGTATCACCAAGACGAACGCCTTCCTTTACTCTTGTCGCGCTTGCTTTTATCGATGGCAGGGGGTGCCCGACGCCGTCACGAGGTGCTCGTTCCTCTTTCTTTCTTCATCCGGCTTAGAGACTGATAATTTTCCTACCTCATCAGAACAAGCTCACTTTCTCGCCTGGCCTTGCTTTTCTATTTGACGATTTGATGGGTAAAAAGATCAATACAACGAACTGAAAGGCGGAATTGTCATCCTATGCTGTGTGCAGTTATAAGCTACTGGCTTGGTTTCTTTATTAAATATTACTGTAATTAAAATCCTACTCTTTGCCAAAAAATATAAGTTAGAGGAACCCTTTTTTTTCTTAATATTCCTTCTTCTGAAGTCATTGATCGTAAAGTAATGCAATAGATGAATAATATTTCTTCTTTGTTTTCAATCATCTAATAATCATCCATTGCTATCGTCCCTAATGATATATACTGTGCCCACAAAGCTCCGCGATACTCCACACATTAGTGACTCATCTTCCTTGGCCCATTATTATCAAACACACCATTGTATTGTATTTAAAATAAGCAGATGCTGTTTTCCACGTTCTTCGCCTCATCCTAAGGATATCCGTCGCGTTTTTGTGATTGAATTTGTAGTATTTGAATAGTCAAGTAGCAGGGTGCACAGAAGTGACCCTGGTGGTTGACTATCAATACTCCACTTAAAATCTGGTATATTGCATTCTTTTTCAAGAGAAATTAACCTCAAAGACTTTGGTTTTGCTAATTGATTATGTATTCATGCACGAGCTTTTCTGGATATTTATGAAAATAATGGATTTTCATAATTATTGATGGACTCACTATAAGTACAAATTTGGCATTGAGATAGGTTTTGCAAGGAATGGAAACTTTAACTTCTACTTTTACAAATTTTCCTTTTGAAATTTTCGATTTCGCCTTTATTATTTATGATCTGCAATTCTGTAGTGCATTGTAGTGCTCTTGCTCCTTCATAATTGACAACAATGATTTTTGGAAACATCCTTTCTATCGATTAATGAAAATTAAATTTTATCGAAATATTTTCTGAAGCATTTTGTGTTACCTATTCGATATAAACATTTAATTTACATATAAGGTACATATAACATTTTACACGAAATGGTTGTTGTTGAATAAATTCCTGTTACACATATTGTCATGAAGTAAGGTAATTGGCACTATACACTTTTTCCTGAATAAACCGCAATGTAGAACCTTTTTATCGACATATATACTACGAGTTGCCGTCACTAAGCACATCTAGCGTTTTCCACTATATTATAAGCTGTTAGATTTTAACGATACAACATGAATTACTTTGGTTCCCATAGATGCCGGGATGAGTATCTCTCTTTGTAGGGAAGTAATTTCATGATTTCTAAATTTTTCGAAAATATAAGGAAAGTTACAAGTAAATAATTAATCTGAAAGGGATTTAAACACAATGAAGATACTGAACGAAATGAACTTCTTGCACTCAGATAAAATCAATTTCGAAACGTTTGAAAAATTCATTTGCTTTCTTTTTTCTTTTGATATGTTTTGGGCCAATGCGCAAAAGTGCTCCTACGGATAATATTTGACGGCGGAGAAAGCTGAGATGAAAGCAAAAATTTAATGTTTTAATATTTAATTAAACAAATGTATTCGGAATGAACCTGTTTACTTTAATGATGTTTTATATCAACAAGTCTATAGATATGTATTGGTTATTTCTGCCACAGAAAATGTTTATATCTGATAGCTCGGATTCAGTCTGGGAGGATTGTAAACGTTGAATGGCTCGCTTTATGGAGTATTACTCTTTTGGTCTTAGTCGGTTGGCGTCACGGAGAAAGGGAAAGTGAACCACAGAATCTCACCCTTCTCTCCCTTCGTTTTGGTTGCTCTCAATTGTTCAGTGCTTTTCCAATGCACATGATATCTGAAAAATATAGCATGCCTTATCCTATATAGAATTTCTGGATCCCAATACTAAGTACATAAATTGCACTTTAAATTGATTTTTTATAGTTTTGACTCATTAATGCATCATGCAGTAACTGAGCGCTCCGTGGGCAACTCCGTAGAACCACTCTAGCCCAGCAATTTATCATTCCCTCAGTCTAAAACCCACTCGCCTCCTGCGTTCCTTCCCAGGATTCTCCAAGATAATATGTTCTCTCCTTTCTCCGTAATTGTAGTTCCTATTTATTCTTGTTTAGTGACTCGTATTTACGGTCAAATCTTCTCACGCAATCACTAGTTAAGGAATTTAGCTCGGACTCTCTCTTTCTCAGAGAGAGAAACAACAATTTTGGAAACGATTTCCCGAAACCATCTTCACATCTCATTCACCTCTCTTTTGTCCGACACGTTTCGGGCTCCTATTCATTCTCACACAAGTCTTTTTGGAGATTTGGGCATTGCTCTGCTTCTATTCAGCCGCTTGGCCTCCCTCTCCTTTCCCTCCTTCCTCGCTCCATTCGCCGCCCCCTTCCCTTTCACAGCCGGGAGGAAAAGTCCTTCACCTTTATAGCGATGGGTATTCTCTTCCCGCGTTCTTTTTGTCCTTCTGCTGACTGTCCTCAACCTTTTTTACTACCTCTATTTCTCCATCCTCTCCTTCCCGGCTTCGTGCTCTCTCACTTTCTTCAAAATTAATCTCAAACATCTGATAAACTGCGATTTCAAATACCACACCCGGATCCACGTTTTAGATCCTCAGGAGTATGACATAAGCATTGACTCATTCATACATAGTCAACCGCTGATTCACAGGGAACGTTCACACTTATATAGTTTTTATTTTATTTTTCTTTTTCCATGGAATCGAATTCATTTAATATCCGAAAAAGTTATCTCGAAGTGTTTACTCTGACCTTCGTGAGCCAAAACTCCTGGTAAAATTCTTCGCGCGTTCAAGTATCCACATTCTACTAAATTAAAACCTCATTCTATATAAAGTCTGATGGTGTCCGAAACAAAATTAATTTTTATGTAAATAATCACTATAATACTGACCACTACAATGGAAGACTACGTAGGTGCTAATGATGGAGAAAATGAGTTTTGTCTTGGTAAACTGTTACATGGAAGTAAGAAACGGACATGAGAAAAATCCAGCTAATGAATTGTTTTAGTTGAGAGAACACTGTCTGCAAAAACAAGTTCAGCGGAGATTTTCCAGAAGAAATAACTACCCAGCAGTCTATATATATAGCGTGATAATGTTTTAGAAAAGTGTGTTGTGTGGATCATTCGAAGAAAAGTGAAAGATTGTGAAGAGGCACTTGAGAATGTTAGAACCGAAAATAGTCAAATAGTCAAAATAGTTAATCGGGAACTTAATACGCCACAACAAATAATGTTAAGGACGACAGCTTTCTGCCATATAGAACTCCACATTTGTAGAGCAACCTTAATGACATATGGCTATGCCAGAGAGCGGAAAAAATAGTTTTAACCTTAGCAGTAACTGAAGATAAAAAAACGGCAGAGAAATAACGAAAGAAAGAGGAAGGGATGAGAGGCGAGAGAGGGATAAAATGGACAGAAGGTGAAAAAGGAAGAGGCGAGAAAGGAGGAAAAGGCAAATACGGAGGCGAATTAAAATAGGGTTAACCAAAGGAGAGAATTAGTAGCTGGTGCATCAAAGCTTTAAGAAGGGAGCTCGTCGTTAAGATGGGGATAAACATGAGAGGAGAGGGAGGGGGCGGGTGGGCATAGTGGGAGAAGTTTAGATAGGATTGTAGTGAGGAGGTGGGAACTAGGACCAAATGACTGAATGAATGGGCATATCGAGAGGTGGAGGAGAGGGAGAAGATGCGGGGAAGGAGGATGGGGAGGGCGGGAGGAGGTTGTGAGGCCGGGCTCGCTCAAGTTAACGGTTCGCGGTACGGATCCCTCGTGGAAGTCGACGAGCGTGGAGTAGTGCAGTGGTTTGGGGAGAGCAGAGTGAGGAGAGGCGGAGATTGGAGGCGGCTGGGGAGCAAAATATGTGTGGAAAGAAGAAAAGAAAGAACGACGATTTTGGAGCGATCCTCCGCCAGATGGAGTGGCGGGACCTGTGCGCTTGATTATCGCGTCCGTTGCCTCCGCGTGGAGGAGAGAAGTGGAAGGCGTCGGAGGAGGTAGGTTGGCCCTCTGGCTGAGTGAGAAAGAGCCGCGATGATTCCGAACGAGGGCGCATCATCCCCACTGATGAGGTCATTCGTATTTGGGGACGATGAGATTCGCCCGCCTTGGCGTCATCCTCCTGTCCTCCACCTGTTTGTCCGCCGCCGCGTCCCTCGACACGTGATCCGAATCACTGAAATCCTTTTCGCGTGATACACGGAAGGAATCGATTGAATTTTTCCGCGCTTGCCCTTGGCTGAACCGTCCAAATCGATCTTTCATTCAGATAGAAACGTTCCAGCTGCAGCATAGTTGTGTGTCGAGGATGGACCACTTTATTGTTTTTGTATACTAATCTTCCATTTTCAATTATAAATGGAAGGATAGGGACTTTAATCATAAAAAAACTTATCAAGCCCTTCTTTTAATGTTTAGAGCCTTAATTTTTCTAGCAGAAAATCAGTTGTTAAGTGAATATTTCAGTTATTATGGATATAGGGATTATCATAATAATTTTATTGCTGACGCTCTGTATATAATACAGAAAATTTAGCTTTCCTCTTTATTATGTACAGGAATACCTCCCATAACGAAATAGATGCGTTCCTAGCATCCACTTCGTTCTCGGGAACTTCGTTGCCAGAGGTAGATTCAACATGTAGTAAAAGGGGATAGGTTTCAGTACTTCGTTACACATATCGTAGATGATGTATATGACTTAAAATAATAGAAACATGTATGTACAACAAATAGAAAGGAAAAAAGCATTTGATATCTCTTGCCAGGGGCTTTACATGGAACTTAAATCATTATAATTACCGTCTTCGTCTTTACTTGGCAACGGTGGATTGTGGACCTTACTGTGAGTTAGTAGTGCTGGGATCCTGGGATGATGGACCTGGATGTTGGGGCTGTGGAGTAGACGATTTATTCTTAAGGAATGCATCAAGGGTAGATTATCTTGATTTCTTCTTCCTTTTCTTGAAGCATCTCACGATAGCTTGCCTGACACTACTCGTCGTATCCCTTGAATTTTCCCAGCAAGAGAGATGGATTTTCGTTTCTTCTTAGGACCACTAGGATCACTACCACTCGATGGTTGTTTGGCTGACATTAGGGTTGCTGTTAAATTCACTTAATTAAACCCTAAAATATGGATTTAAATTCCAAGTATATCTTTTGAGGAACGTAAAAAACACTTCGTAAAAGGCATCTGAGAAAGTACGAAAGCAATGCTCACTGCGCGTCATACGACTTAGAACTAAAAGCGAACGATATTTTTCTTTGATTTCAGGGTCTTCTTCGAAGGAAGAAATACGTAATATAATCCCAAGACCCTTGAAACTGTTTATGGCGAATTGGGCATTTGGATACACCTGTGCATACATGTGGCGACCTATAACGTGTCTCACCAAGTCCGCGCAGAAGGAGTTCTAACGAGGCATTTTCTCTCTTTTCACGAAAAACTCGGTCTCTCATTAAAGGTAGCCTCGAAGTAACCTCCATACTTTCGCCGCCCGAAACAGCATTAAAAATCCCATTAAAATACAATTTTTTCTCCGTTTTCGTTTTTTAGTTTATTTTTCGTATTTCGCTAAATATGTGTTGTTTTATCGTCCTGCATATGATTCACAACTTGAAGCTGCAAGAAAATCATCCGAAGTTCGTAATAACAAAAAATCTGTTTTATCGTGCGTCTAAGTATTTTAAATACATTTTGGGGCATATTTCGGAATAAAGTGCTGACTTCGTAAAAAAGGAGCTTCGTTTCCAGAGGATTCGTTAATAGAGGTATGCCTGTATATAGAAATTGTAATAGGAATTGGATAGGGGAAGGAAATTCAGTGAAAATGTATTGAGAAACCGTTAGCGATTGGCTGGAAAGATGAGTTGAATGCTTTTTGGATCACGTCCTTCATCGGCGACAAAGAATTACGTTCTTCTCAGGATATCGTTACCGGTTGCACGTTAAGTGTAGGCTGGAATTCCTTTTATCTGTCCAGTTTCAATTAAACACACACATCTATGTCATATCGCTACAATATCTTGAGTAGCATTGTTATTTAGATTGTTTTTGTATTAAATTTTCATATTACGAGTCTCAGATCACCAATAGAATTTTTCTATTTAGAATTAATATGCCACGTAACAATTGATTACTTTCTTAAAATATAAAAATTTAGCTATCAGATAAAACTTGACAATCTTGTTGAAGGTTTTACGTTAATATGGATCTTAGGGTGCCATCATCTTCATCACTGAGAGAGAATTTTATAGCCCACGGCAAGTTAGTTTTTTAAAGAAGCCGAACGCCGACCTTAGAGCATTGCACAACATTTGTAGAGTTTATTTTAATAAATAGGTTATTTCGAGGCAAACTTTATCATTAGATACCCATTAAACTTGTTTTAATTGTCGGAAACGACCGGAACATTCCGTTCGAGTATCGCGCGAAATTGGAGATGTTATCGGCGCGGGGAAACTCGGAATTCGTATTTTTTCTGTCAGGCACGCGAGAATAAATGTTAAACATAATCATCGATCGGGATTCACGAACACTGTCGTTAAATGTCAAATGCACGGCTGAAATTTGTGTAAACCTCGGAATGAGGAACGAGGTGAAAAGCTTGGAACCGATCACTGATTCGTTCATGAAAATTTCGCCTTTCCGACCAGTCGTATACATCGAGTGCAATACGATCTAAGGAGTTCCGCACTTGCGCATCGCGCCCGCAAACGAAATGGGAGAAGTGGAGAGACGGATTGGGACGAAGGTGAAAGGGCTGGGAAAGCATCGCTTCTGGGATCAACACGACGACGCTGAGATCATTCCTCTCACGATAGATTCACTACGAAGCAAAGAAAAAGCTACCTCATAAATTCCGATTACGTGGAAACAGTTAAATACCGTAGGAAATCGTTATTTTTTCCATGCAGCTCAACGAATGTTTTAGAGGAAATCATAAAAATGTACTTGATGTGATTCACTTGATTGATTATGTTTCCTTGGTGTTATGTAACTACAAAACGCTTTGTTGAGGTGCCTTGCAAAAAAATATAATTTCAGGCTCTGAGATATGCATTCATTAAAGGCTATTAAATATTAAAATTTATGAGAGAACTTTACATAAAAAGGTAAATAAAACGTTAAATAATTATTTTAACCCAATTAAAGAACAGTCAATCTAAGAAATAAGATAACATAGCCGCTGAAGAATGATTTGAAATGGAAAATACAATTGAACTGACTGTAAAAAAATCCTATGGTCCGAATTCCTCCTAGGTGTCACACTAAAGAATGGCAGCGCTAAATAGTATCTTATTTGATGCAGTGATATTCACACGGGGAAAACCTTTTATAAAATGAATTCCGTTCCGGAAATGAAGATAATACTGCGTAAGAAGTTATCTTCGAGATGAAATCGAAATGCTCCATTCCACAGCAAATTAGGAGACAATTTCGAAATAGAAATCGACACTTTCCTTCGATATCAGACGGTTAGATGAAGCGCATTTCCCGTGGGAATATTGGTTTCGAAAAAATTCGTCCTACGGAGCAATTCCGAGACGCGGAGGGAAAAATGCGACGAAAAAACCTCGGATGCCAAGGCGCGATCCGGGTTTTTCGTGTTGAGAAAAAACGCCATCTCAATGTCCGCCGTTTGTTTTCAGTTCCACGTCCATTATGCCAGAGAGAGAGAGAGAGAGGGGGGGGGGGGAGGAGGTGGGAGAAGGAGGCAGTTGGAAGGTGGAGGCGCGGGTTTATTTCGAGAGTGATGATGCGAAGAGAGAGAGAGGAAGATGGAGGGAAGACACGATCGGAGAGAATGGCCTTCGTAGAGTGAGTGAAAGAGAGAGAGGGAGACAGAGAGGGAAGGAAGGCGTGCACCGCCCACACGTCCCTCGGAAGCATCTCTGCGAAATATGCAGTTCTCTCTGCGAGAGACAAACTGAGAGAGCTCGGCCATCTTCGCGCCGTCTTTCGCTCCCGTTGTTTGAGTCGGAAACCTTTCGGAGAGAAATGACGCGAATCTCAGGATGTCGGAGGGCCGAACTCCCGCCCGATCCCCTTTCCCCTCGCGGGCGCGGATTTGGATTAAGAAAAAGGCTTCGTCGTTTGTATTAGTATCGTCCGTAAGTGTGCCTATGGCAGAGATTCGTTTTTTGGGATTAGTAAAAGGAAGAGGAAGACTAAAATGACTTAGTTTTTCAAAATCGAACAATCAAGACTACAGTTTTACTGCGGTAAGAGTGAAATGTTTGTTTTGAATCGCAAAATATGCAGCTGACAGAATAATCTCTTTGTGCAATTGAAGAGAAAAAAAAGCAAAATTTTTGTTGTATACAGTTTTAGATAAAATTGCTTTCAAAATTTTGTGTCGTATGCCTGTATCATATAGTGTAATCCATTTTAACGTTATGAATTCGAGGATTTGATCAAAATTCGAGCTATAACTAGCACACCTGAGTCAAATAATTTTAATATGGACTACTATTATTCAGTTGTATTAAAAGGCGGGCAGCCATCTTACTGTAAACAAATTACTTTTCATTTCGAAATCTCAAAATGGAAACGCGGTAATTTATGACACTTCCGGCGTGAGCTATTCCCTCTTGTCTTCCCTCCGATTCACCTGTCGACAATTGCTCTGATTACTCGTCGACAACATTTCCAGAAAATTTTTTGGGGTGTGGTTGAGGGCTGTGATGCTGTCGGAGGCAGATTTCCGAAATCGCCTTTACCCGTCCTCGCACCTCGAGAGTTGGCGCTCGAGCAGGGCGTTAGGGCTATGACAATAAAAGATCCGCTACTAACTCGTTTTGATCGACTCCAGGGAACTTCCGGTGGATGAGAGGACCGAAGATTCGTTTTCCCTTGCGGAAGACCTGTTCAGTCATCGGGCGGAAGAGAAAGGCAAACTAATTACTATCTATCTTTTATTGCATTTTGCAAGGCTGGCTTATTATGAAATTCTTTATGGTAGATATAAAATTAGTGAGAAAGTTATAACGCGTTCCCAGCAGTTCATTTCAATACAACCGCAATGGATCGCGCATTATCGACATGGTTGAGCCGACAGCTTTGAATAAAAGAATCACTCACGATTTATTATTCAATGTTTTAGAATGACATCTGGAGTTTGTTCTTTCCAAAGGCGATAATAGTTGTACATTTTATTATATTCATGAAAGCATATACAATTAGTGGTCCATTCTTATAAGGGGAAATTTTTTCAAAAGAACTATTCTCCTCCCACCCTCTTATTTGGTGTTCCTATATACAAAAACGTTGTTTGTGACGTTTTGTCACAATTGGGTAATATTTACGGGTGGAACCAGGGCCCCAAATATTTGTAAAATCCTACCAAAAATATTTTATAAAGGAGCTATATAGTAATATTCTAATTGTTTTTGGTGATAAATTGCATCTTTTTTCTTTAATATAGTAAAGTACCGTACAACTGCCGCTGACAAACGTCGTTCTACCAAAAACATTTTTACAGTCGATATCTTCAATTTTGTGGCAATATAACAATTAAAGAGAAGGAACTCTTTTATTTGCAACTCGCGGCAGAAGATCAACTACAAATCGAAAGAGATCGTATACAGATTGCGATCGAAATGAAGAATGTTTCCCGCTAAATTCGGCGATAAAAAAATTAAAGATGAAACCGTTTTATGCGCGAAATTTCATAAAACTCACTGCAACCTTGTATTCTAAAGACAAAAGTTAATTGTCGAGCTCATATTACGTCTTAAACGAAATTCATAATTAACATAATTCCACTTTCTGCCTGAAATTACCCTTAGAGAGATTTCCTTGATGCGCATTTCGGTTCTTAGACTATTTGAGTTGTTTAATATCACTTTATAAGCGTTGTTAGCATAATATGTTCTCGCAAATAATGTAAGCCATCCTTTCACTAAAAATATTTCATTTCCAGAACTTCATAATGTTTTTTATAGTTATTCAGTAAAAGCTATACTTAAATAAAATTTCATTGAGAGTCAGTAATTACTGGGACAAAATCAACGTATGTACTATTCAAGGACTTATTTTGTTTGAAATGCCCAAAGAAAAGATTCCTTAGAGTCTATCAATTGTAATTTTTACTTAATTTTTAATGCATTACTCATGAAATATCATACAGAAATTGTGAAATATATTGGAACGTAATTTTTAACAAATAATAATACCGCCAGATTTTTTAAATAGGTCGAAAAATACTTGGTAAGCTCCTTTGTGTGAAACGCTCAAATTTTCAGCATAAAGGAGAGAGGGGAAAGGAGAGAGGGGTAGGGAGGTAGGAGATAGGAGGTGAGAGAGATCCTCTACTCGAGATGTTCTTAATTCCTCAGTTTCATTGCGAGTTGCCTCATTTTTTGATCGGAATGATGCCACCTATTCCCTTGGAGAACAAAAGACGCTCGAGTTTTCTCCGTTATTTACCTGTGTGAAACTATGGGAACTTCCCTCGCAGTGGAACAGTAGCCGACATTCTTACACACACACACTAACACACTCTTAGAAGCAACGGAAGCGCGCCTTACGTAATGACCGATTGTGTAGTTCAACTCTTCTTGCAGTAAAATGGCGCTACCTCCCATCCCCTTCCTTTCCTCCTCCACTCAATGGGCGGGCAAAATCTTCTTCTAAGCCAACAGCCCTTAATCACATCCAAACAGACAAATAAACAGTTGCAGATGAAATGACGCTTATTAATTCGTTCCGCCTTCACCGAACAATGTTGATGAAGGTTAAACATTTCGACCTTCCTTTGTCATTTCAAAATAAAAATTCACGTCTGATCAGTCTGTCCCAGCGTAATTCACTCTCCCATCCTATATATCATAATAAGCAGTTAGTAGGAAGAGAATACCTTTCTCCCAGATTCTTGCGTGTTGGTTTTCCATCGGAAATATGTTCTTATTATAATTTGTGATGAGCTCAATTTAATATTTACCGACATTGTGGCTTTGGTAGAGGGTACCTTCTGCGTAAGCAATGTTCACCAATTTTAATTCGACAATTACTTTCTCGACTACCTTAATGCGATCGACTATGACGTCTACAAATCAAAGAATCGCTTAAATACCTACTTTGACGTTTTCTCTCTCTTAACGCCTGGTTATTGATGCTTCCAATTCACGTCGTCTATAATTGATTTATCTGCTTCAAACGTTTTTGAGCCGCGGCACACTTTCAGAGATAAAGAGGGTTTCGCGGCACCCCAGTCTTGTGACAAGTTTTATATAATTATTGATACGGATATTACAGCCTTTTGACACATCCATTTGATGATGCTACTACATAATCAATTTATCAGATGAAAAGTTATTGCCCTAATTACCCCCCAACACATGAAAATCGTTGATTTATTTACTGAACAAAGTATTTCGCGGCACACATTTTGAGAACCACTGCCTTAGCAAGCGAAATCTTATTTAGCTGAAAAATCGTTTCCATAAATAGAATTCCCATAAAAACACAGAATGCACAAGAAAAATTTTGTCCGTAATCGTCGAATTAATTGAAAGATTGTTGCCACTAAAGCGACTTTGTTTATCGAGTGTTTTTTATTATTACTGGTTACGGGGGTGTGCCACTTCGGCGCGGTTGGAAGGCCTGCACACTTTTCGGGCCAAGTGTGAATTGGACGCTAACTGCAAAGATTGAGGATGCTTTTCTAGTGGAGCGGCTAAATTCCAAAAGAAAAATTTTCTCAAAAGTGGAAAGTTTTGTTGAAATAGTAAGTTTCATGAGACCATAAATATTCATTGGGCACATTTTAAATAAATAGTGCCGAAATTTTCTCCTGATATGGACTCCAATTTTTCTTCTATTTCTATTTTTAAATGTTTAACTTCGATTTTTTTTGGCGAGATACGATTTCATGCGACTGAAAAAGTTTTTAAATGAGTACCAGAGGGTTTTTGTAGCACATCAACATGCTTACTTTGCACTTTAGCACAGCTCAAACGTATTTCGTAATAAAGTAATCATCGGCGCCATATGCAACGTGGATTCGAATATTGTGAAGTAAACATCATCAACATGAATTCTCTTCCTTCAATCAGATGCCATTGAATCAGTAATTAATTCGGTTAACTTTTTGCTTTTTTTTTTCAGTCAATTCTCCGCAATTTCTTGTCACAAATTAAACAACTTTCGGAAGTTTTCCTGGTTCCATTCCTTAATTTCATCTTTAAGCTTCCATGATCAAATGGCACTTTCCCCGCCTTTCTCCTTTTCTCACTCTCTCTCAAACTGAAAAGTGCGAATCCAAAAAGTGACATTACATTCTCAAATTTCACCCGAATAAATGCATTTTCCAATCAATTTGTCTCTCTCAATCTCTTTTTCATCGCCCAAGGTCATTGATAGTTTTCTTAGATCAACCCTCTGTCACTCATCCAAAGGTTCCAATAACTTCTTCCTTAAATCCATATCTCCGTCATCCTTCAATTTCTTCTCTTCGAATATGTATCTAGTATAGAAATATAGGCTCTGTGCTGAACGATGAATCTCCTTTGTGAGCTACTGCTGCTTGTAAAGATTCTAATTACAATTGGTGATCCATATAAAAAAAACTATAACTCCTGTAACATTTGTCAAGTGACAGCACAGTAACGAGTAAATATCATCGCTTCGAATTCGTACAATGGCGCCGGGTCTAGGAAAATTCACCGACCGCAATTCATCGAAAAAAATTCATCGACCACAATTCATCGAATCACAATTCATCGAAAAAGTAATTCATCGAAACACAATTCATCGAATCACAATTCATCGAAATGTAAATTCACTGAACCACAATTCATCGAATGTTTTATTCATAGAAATTTCCAATTCACCTTATAGAGATGGGAGATGGGGGAGAGCGGACTGATTATAACAATTGGAAAAATAATAAGAACAAACCATTAACGTTTAAGGAGGCGTGGGTATGGGGAGGAAAGAAGAAAGATTAAACATAACAAAACGAAATACTGGCATCATGGATGTCTTTCGAATTCAAAGAATTCCTAGATGAATAATAAACAATAATAAACAAATTAGGCTCTCAATAATTGGGGTAGGGGAGGAGAGGGTTGAGGTTTACAACATTCAAAATTGAATATTGACATCATGGATTCTTACTGCTTTTCATAATATTTAATAGTTATTATATTTATACTTATTGTTTTGACCATCATTTTAATAACTAAATATTTACAAATATTAACTTATAACTAATTAATCATAGAATTAATAATAATTATCTTTTAATTTTACAATTTTAATTTAATTAATTTTACAATATACTTTTTATATTTTTATAAGGTGAATGGGAAATTTTGATGAATAATATATTCGATGAATTGTGGTTCGGTGAATTTACATTTCGATGAATTGTGATTCGATGAATTGCGTTTTCGATGAATTGTGATTCGGTGAATTGTGGTCGATGTATTTTCCGTAAGGCCAATGGCGCCATTCTGTGCTCCTATATACAAAAACATCGTTTGTGACGTTTTGCCTCAGTTGAATAATATTTAGGGGTGGACCTAGGGCCCCAAAAATTTGGTAATATCTAAAAAAGGGGCGGTCTGTTTATTTCGGTAGCTAGGGAAAAATAATATGGGAGTAAGAAAATGGTTTTATGGGGATAAATTACATGTTTGTTCTCCAATATAATATTAAAGATTGCATTGGCATAGTCACATTACTTTGCGTCACAACGCAGTTTGAAGTTTAGCGCGTAAAATGGGCAACGCGCACAATACATGTAAAAGCATAGGAGACGAAATGAACGACATTAAAATTCTAATAACACTTGCTTTTCTATTATTATTAAAACGCCTGTTGTAGGAAATGTTGGGAACAGGCTCCTTAATATCCACATTATTTTTTGTTCAATTCGCAGAATGTTTAGATCACTTTCCTGGCCTTTGAATGTTTGGTCAGACAAATAAGGGTATATCTGTTTATTTAGCAGGCTAGGACATCAAATTATGGAAGTATGATAATTTGTTTTTCAGATAATACACACAATACATATAAAAATATTACATCTGAAGTTTTTCCAACATTGGATAATACTTAGGAGTGGATCAAGGGTCCTAAATACTTGGAAAATCGGCCATATCGACCAAATATTTTTTTGAGTATCATAAAACCTATTTCAGGAAGCTTGGGGGAAATACTTCTAGGTCTAGGATAGTTCGTTGCAGAGACACTTCGCTGCGAGGCTGCCATTATTTTTCTTAATATAAGAGATAGGACTTAAATAAAACTGAACCCTAAACATTGAAACTTTAAATCGACTAAATGAGATGGGTTACAATGCATGAAAAATGTCATTTGAAAATATTTTAAAAAGATATTAACTTTATTTTCAGCAAATAATTTTAAGATATGACCATAAAATATGGAGATATTGCGTAATAACTAAAATCTGTATTTTAAGACCAAAACAAAATATAAAATTTACTGCTGAGGACCACATAAACATATTGATACATTGAATAGTACGAACAAAAGCATTAGAAATAATATCATAGGTACGAAACATCCCCGATTTACTTTATATGTACATTCTGAGATATCTTATTTACTTACGTTTGGGCCATACAGTTGCTCAGTGGTAATTAAAAAAGGAAGTCTTAAAAAATAATTTATTCATAAATGATTTAATTGTATTCCTCAAAAACAGACATACTTAAAATAGTTCTAAACACAAGTCAATACGTAAACAAACATGATTTTGCAAAATAATTCTTTTCAAGTCATAAAATAATAATAAAAAAAGCATTGATTTTCCTATACTATTACGCAACAGACAGACAAAAAGTAATTGCGGTCTCGCGGCGAACTGTCCCATTCCACATGGAGATGCGTCTTGTGACTTCCACGCTCAAAGGGATCGCGTTCGTTTTTCGAAGACTGTGTCGTGATCGGCGACCCATTGCCGCGTTTTAAGTCTCATCGAACCGTCGCTATCCTCTTTCATTCATTCGAATCTTTGTTTTAAATTTAAGAACTATGGATTTAATAGCTGTAACACTTATGTGCCGTTATTCAAGACATAACTTTCCATTACTTGAGTAAATCAGATTAAGCACGGAAGCGCTAACTGCTCGGCAATCAAGATAACCTCTTATGAATGATAATGTATGCCAAATCTTTGATCTTAGTTTGAAAACGTAGCATCCATTTAATAACAATCTGCGCTTTTGAAATCGTTCCCATAAAATATTTTGCAACCATGCGAAACGAGAACTCGTGATTTTGTATCCGCGAAACTTAACTTGGATATTCTCTCAAAAATCATATCCATAAAAATGATATTCTGGTTCTACCATAATGTCGCGAGAGTCGCGTTGTGGTTCAATTCGATGCAAATGGCCCTTTTTACGGTGGTTCCTTGGCGACATTACGTGACGCCTTTGATTCCCCTAAACCGCTCTGCGTTCTCCCCCCCCCCTTTGCCCTCCCCTCAGTGCTCACCTGTTAGCAGCAATCCTTCGTAGCGGAAGACGGACAAAGGCGTTTGGAGGAGGGGAGAAGCCCTTTGCGAAGATTCAGGGGAGCGGCCCCCGAGAAATGGGTCGCGGGTCCCATCCCCGACCCCCTTCCCCTCCCTCCCTCTCGCTCCGTCTCGTCCTCACGCACTGGGCTTCGCTCAGAGGGGAGGCGGCGAACAATGAACGAGTCGAGGTATGGAGAGGAGGGAGGGAGGGAGAAGAGGGATCGGGGCCGCTTTGAGAGAGAGAGAGAAAGAGGGAGGAGATGAAAAGCGTTGCTATCGGCGTCGGTTCATCTTTCGTGCTTTTGAGGGAAGGTTTTTGGATGCCGAAGTAGGATATTGCGGAAGGCGGGAGTGGGGAGGCGAACGGCGAAAAATACAAAGGTCAGCGAAGGAGAGGAATGAGGGGTAGGAGGTGATGAAGGTAGAGAGGAGAGAGGGAGTGAAGCAGACGAGGAAAGGAGTAGAAAATGGGAGGGGTTTAAGGCGGAAGACGATAGAAGGGAGAAATGTGTGCAGGAGGAGGGAGTGGAGGAGGGAATTACTGGAGTGGGAGAGAGGAGCGAAGAGAGAGAGAGAGAGAACAAGAAAAAGAGAAAATCGAAAGAAAGGAATTTGAATGATAGGCAAAGAGACCAACCGTAATGATTCATACGGTACTGAACTGATTTTGACAACATTCTGCTTATTTTTGCAAAGGTTTTCCTATATTGCAATTTATCATTCCATAAGCTGCCTTACAGTCAATTTTGGTTATTTTGTCCCATCATTTTCCGTCCCCCTTGTTGTAAACACTGTTTTCTTCTCTTTTAAAGTACATATTTTAAAATGTTACTCGATTGATAGAATTTTAATCATTGTGAAAAATAATACAAATATCTTCTGATCGGTAAAATTAATAATAAGTTTGTTTTTCATTAATCCATACGATATTCCAGAATGTTTTTCCTTTATGATCAATATAATGGAACTTTTACTGATCTGGCGTCAAAATAATTATCCATTTTTACGATAGGTGAAGGTACCGGTATACCTGATGATATAGAGACGACAAAGGGGCTATCCGCCACTCAAGCTATTGTTATTCATTGGAACTCTCGAAGCTGTTAGAAAATCGGTGCGTATAATTTAGCGCAGACGATTTCATATTCGATGCTTAAAGTTTATGGCCAAAAAACTTGATTGGTGCTGAACGCTAGCATTTGTGTTTGTATGATTTTTACTGGCACCATATCACTAAATCTCTCGAGCAACTTCCGCCGTAAATTCTTATTTTGCCCGCGGAAGTGCTCGCGACTTGGAAAAATTCGGCCAGCCACGCAAAACGTTCGTCCACTCATTTCCCAGACCGCTTTCATTGAATACTTCTTCCCGTCAAATCACACGAATCGCAGGTATTTCACTGAAAGAGGTTTTTCATCGGTTAGCAATAACCTAAAATGTCGGTAACATATAAATTGAAACTTAATCACTTAAAATTTCCAACATTTTACTAGCAATATTTATTCATACAGATTATCATAAACAATTTTTATGAAAATTAGTTATTATTTTTACTTGCTAAAAATCAACCACTCATCTGTTTTAACGTAAATAAAACAAAAATTAACTAATGATGAGAAAATATATTCATCCAAAGGAGCATTGTTCGGCTTTAGATGTGACGACGTTGCCTGAAGTAGTTAATGCTTGTTATATTTACCACACATATGTTCGAGGTAATGTTCGTGTCTCGATTCTAAGGTGACGGAGAAGGAAGGTAGAGGTGATGGATTAGGAGAGAAAGAATTGCATAATGTACCTCCAATAGTCATTACAAGTTTGGGAGAAAACCATATATGCATTTCGGTTGCAAAGCAGCCGTCATCAGTGACGATTCACTGGTATTACATATACAACCATCCCTCGACTTACACGGAGGATGCGTTCTTGAAAATCGCCGTGTAAATAAAAACACTGTAAATCGAAACACACTTCATATAAAAATGGAGGTTACGTTCCTATTTATTTTAAAATACAGCATATTTTGGATATTTGATTTATTACTATAATAAAAGCCTAGATGGTGGGGGTTTGTGTATAACACTGACGTCATCAATGACATTTTTTACGCGTTTTAACAAACTTCCCGATTAGGTGAAAGGTTGAAATTTCGCAGTAATGTTTAATTGAGATATAAAAATTAAATAATAAAAAAAAACGAAAAACTACCCGGGTTCGACTCTAGGGGGGCGATTTCCGTTTCCTGTAAGATAACACGTAAAAATCGACTTTTTAAGAGAAGGCTTTTATTATTTTGGAAATTAAAATTGGAAATTCACGTACGGTCGTCGAATTTAAACTATGGTTTAGGAAAATTAATGAAGTTTCTTATACTATTCATCTTTTTTTCGCCTACTGTTCGAAATCTCTCATATTAAACATTTAAATCACATATTTTGGGAAAATATCGGCTTTTAAACACAATGTTGATTGGCCGACCCCGCTATTGTTAAACTATGAGAATAAATTTTTGTCTCAACCCGAATACGTGTAATATATACGAGTGCATAGATTGCCTTAAATTATCGTAGGATTTTTCGCGAAAATACGTATCCTAATGGGACTGGGATTTAGTTTATATTCTTTTGCTTGTCTAAACGAATATAAGGATGTAGAGTAAGAGAGAGGGGGTTGCGGGGAGGGAGATAGGAAGGAGGTGATATAGAATGGAAGGTACATACATAGAGAGTAAGGGAGGTATAGAATTAGAAAAGAACGAGTGGAAAGAGATAAAGATGGAGACGGAGAAAAAGAGGGAGAACTATGGATTGTGACAGGAGGGAATGGGAGAGGGGGAGGTGGGAGAAAAGAGAGGCCGAGAGAGGAAGGGAGAGAGGGACGGCGACAGGGTGGGAGGGAAAATTATTTTTTATCCGTCATATGAAGGGCAAAACACTAGTAAGCATATATTTATCAGAAATTTGAATTCGGATGTAGTAATAATATAAGCATTATATAAATGAACCTTCAAATTAAATAAAAAAGAATTTCATAAAAGAAATTTGAGATCAGAAGTAATGATAGAGTAAATATTAGAAGAAGTAACACTTATATTAAACTAGGTAAACAAAAACTCCATACAATCTGGGAAATTTAAAATTGAAGGAATAAGAAAATGTTTTAGCATGGAAATATATTTAATTATAAAATTGAAGAAACTAATTTAACGAAAACTTAAATAAATTTCTCCTCAATCACTATCATCTTCAGTGTCATAAACAAATTTGCCAACAGAGATCCAGTGTAAATCGAGAAATGGCCGCATTTTCTTGACTGTGTAAAACCAAAACCGTGTGAATTAAGTCCGCGTAAATCGACGAATGGTCGCGTTTTCTTGATTGTGTAAAAACCGAAACCGTGTACATCAAGTGCCGTATAAATCGAGGGGTAGGTG